>CM077178.1:8519385-8636885 GCA_039654105.1 Coreius guichenoti
AAGGTGACTAGATTTCTGAAATAAAAACCGGAGACATTGCCTATATGAGTGGTCAAAATATCACTAAAATCTCATTTGTTATTATCTATTAATTAAAAAACCAGGACAATATATTTTTGAATGTTTTTTTTTTAATTGTTGTGGTTATCTAAATTATTAACATTAATAATTATTATTATTTATTTTAAATATTATGATTTTTGGTCTGGTTTTAATACAATTTAAAAAAAAAAAAATCACACAATAAAAACCGTTAATAGTAACCATTGTAAATAGCAAGCAGTTCAAAATAATATTATAACAAAATTATGACTTTACAAAAACAAATGTGATAAATAAACTATTTAACAAATATTTTAACATTTTATAATTATATTTAATATTTTCATTTTCTCAAGCTGTTTATACTGTATACAGAAATTACAACTTTTTTTAACTTCAAATGTTTAGTTACATTTGTGCTTGAAAAGGACTTACTATCCTTAATTGGGCTTGTTATTTTGCATTTTAGACTTATTTTAATCAGAAAGTATGTGTATTCTGCTAAAGTATTTATTGCAAGTGTAATTGTTTCGTTTTTTTATAGAAGATGTTTGGAAATTACTGCATTGTGTCTGCGGAACTTTTGGGGACGTTTAAAATTGTGCAAAACAATCCCGCACCCAGTTGAGGCTCTGTTATAAAGCACATACAAACAGTATTACTTTAATTTAACATGAATAGTTAGTATGTTACTGCCTTGAAAGCGTTACCGTCTTCATGAAGTAGCGGCGTAGTAGCTCGCAGCGCCATCTGTTGGTGAAAATAATCACTACAGGATTGTGCCTATAACCAGCAGCTGCTGTATGTTGGTCTAGCTTTTTTGCAATGTACAAACCCGATTCCAAAAAAGTTGGGACACTGTACAAATTGTGAATAAAAACAGAATGCAATGATGTGAAAGTTTCACATTTCAATATTTTATTCAGAATACAACATAGATGACATATCAAATGTTTAAACTGAGAAAATGTATCATTTTAAGGGAAAAATAAGTTGATTTTAAATTTCATGGCATCAACACATCTCAAAAAAGTTGGGACAAGGCCATGTTTACCACTGTGTGGCATCCCCTCTTCTTTTTATAACAGTCTGCAAACGTCTGGGGACTGAGGAGACTCAAGTTGCTCAAGTTTAGGAATAGGAATGTTGTCCCATTCTTGTCTAATACAGGCTTCTAGTTGCTCAACTGTCTTAGGTCTTCTTTGTTGCATCTTCCTCTTTATGATGCGCCAAATGTTTCCTATGGGTGAAAGATCTGGACTGCAGGCTGGCCATTTCAGTACCCGGATCCTTCTTCTACGCAGCCATGATGTTGTAATTGATGCAGTATGTGGTCTGGCATTGTCATGTTGGAAAATCCAAGGTCTTCCCTGAAAGAGACGACATCTGGATGGGAGCATATGTTGTTCTAGAACTTGGATATACCTTTCAGCATTGATGGTGCCTTTCCAGATGTGTAAGCTGCCCATGCCACACGCACTCATGCAACCCCATACCATCAGAGATGCAGGCTTCTGAACTGAGCACTGATGACAACTTGGGTTGTCCTTGTCCTCTTTAGTCCGGATGACATGGCGTCCCAGTTTTCCAAAAAGAACTTCAAATTTTGATTCGTCTGACCACAGAACAGTTTTCCACTTTGCCACAGTCCATTTTAAATGAGCCTTGGCCCAGAGAAAACGCCTGCGCTTCTGGATCATGTTTAGATATGGCTTCTTTTTTGACCTATAGAGTTTTAGCCGGCAACGGCGAATGGCACGGTGGATTGTGTTCACCGACAATGTTTTCTGGAAGTATTCCTGAGCCCATGTTGTGATTTCCATTACAGTAGCATTCCTGTATGTGATGCAGTGCCGTCTAAGGGCCCGAAGATCACGGGCATCCAGTATGGTTTTCCAGCCTTGACCCTTACGCACAGAGATTGTTCCAGATTCTCTGAATCTTTGGACGATATTATGCACTGTAGATGATGATAACTTCAAACTCTTTGCAATTTTTCTCTGAGAAACTCCTTTCTGATATTGCTCCACTATTTTTCGCCGCAGCATTGGGGGAATTGGTGATCCTCTGCCCATCTTGACTTCTGAGAGACACTGCCACTCTGAGAGGCTCTTTTTATACCCAATCATGTTGCCAATTGACCTAATAAGTTGCAAATTGGTCCTCCAGCTGTTCCTTATATGTACATTTAACTTTTCTGGCCTCTTATTGCTACCTGTCCCAACTTTTTTGGAATGTGTAGCTCTCATGAAATCCAAAATGAGCCAATATTTGGCATGACATTTCAAAATGTCTCACTTTCAACATTTGATATGTTATCTATATTCTATTGTGAATAAAATATAAGTTTATGAGATTTGTAAATTATTGCATTCCTTTTTTATTCACAATTTGTCCCAACTTTTTTGGAATCGGGTTTGTACTTGCGGGTTGTTTTGAACGAGCTGTAAAACAGGGACATTTCTGGGGACAGAACACCAAAAACCGGGAAACTGGGACGTCTGTCACCTCCTGTTTTGCATCCTGTCTGCTACCCAATTCAAATTCAGGAATTCAAATGGAATTTAAAAGTCATTCTCAATTCAATTCCAAATGGCGCACAACACTGCTCCCAGATGCTTCATACCCTCCATGGCCAGTGTCCAAACTAATTAAATCAATTACCATGATTAAGCTGTAATGGGTTCACAAGTTACAAATTAGTGTCTGCGGCCCTGTGTGTTCAGGCACCAATCATTGGCCAAGATGGGAGCCTTCGGATTGCTAAAATCAGGAAGCAAGTGCGTCACTGCATGCTTATTAAGCACCTGCACTGTCAGTCGCCACGAGATAATGATTACGCTTGGCCTTTTGTTTCCGACCTGTCAAATTAATCGTGTGCCAACCACTGGGCTGCTGAAGAGCGTCCGCTGCCTTTACTGCCTTTATCTTCCTCTCATGCCGGCCTTTATCTTAAGGAGGGTTGAGTGTCAAAGAAGGAGTGACATGAGAATAAGTGGATGAGAGGAAGGGGTCAACAAATTCCACACAGTGACAGGAAGAAGAGGTTGGGAAGAGGAACGTGCGTCTTTGGAAAATGGCAACTGGTGGCTTTTTAAGCTGATGAACAAAGTTGCCCGTTTCCAAAGACTAGGCAAAGAAAATATCTGAACAGTGGTATTAAAATGTAGTGCACCCAGAAATGAAAATTCTCATCATTTACTCCACCTTCTGTCGTTCTGAACACATATGACTTTTTGTGTAAAACAAAACTTAAGAAGAAAGAAAAAGTTTTCCATAAAAGTAAAGCATATTGTGGCTAGCTCAAAAATTGAACACCATAAAAAAGGTCTCCCGTTTAATTCATTAGTGTGATTTTATATACACTGATCAGGCATAACATTATGACCACTGACAGGTGAAGTGAATAACACTGATTATTTCTTCATCACGGCAACTGTTAGTGGGTGGGATATATTAGGCAGCAAGTGAACATTTTGTCCTCAAAGTCGATGTGTTGGAAGCAGGAAAAATGGGCAAGTGTAAGGATTTGAGCGAGTTTGCCAAGAGCCAAATTGTGATGGCTAGACGACTGGGTCAAAGCATCTCCAAAACTGCAGCTCTTGTGGGGTGTTCCTGGTCTGCAGTGGTCAGTATCTATCAAAAGTGGTCCAAGGAAGGAACAGTGGTGAACCGGCGACAGGGTCATGGGCGGCCAAGGCTCATTGATGCACGTGGGGAGCGAAGGCTGGCCCATGTGGTCCGATCAAACAGACGAGCTACTGTAGCTCAAATTGCTCAAGAAGTTAATGCTGGTTCTGAAAGAAAGGTGTCAGAATACACAGTGCATCTCAGTTTGTTGCGTATGTGACTGCATAGCCGCAGACCAGTCAGGGTGCCCATTCTGACCCCTGTCCACCGCCGAATGCTCCAACAGTGGGCACGTGAGCATCAGAACTGGACCACGGAGCAATGGAAGAAGGTGGCCTGGTCTGATGAATCACATTTTCTTTTACATCACGTGGATGGCCGTGATGGCGTGTGCGTTGCTTACCTGGGGAACACATGGCACCAGGATGCACTATGGGAAGAAGGCAAGCCGGCGGAGGCAGTGTGATGCTTTGGGCAATGTTCTGCTTGGAAACCTTGGGTCCTGCCATCCATGTGGATGTTACTTTGACATGTACCACCTACCTAAGCATTGTTGCAGACCATGTACACATTTTAATGGAAACAGTATTCCTGGTGGCTGTGGTCTCTTTCAGCAGGATAATGCGCCCTGCCAAAAAACAAAAATGGTTCAGGAATGATTTGAGGAGCACAACAACAAGTTTAAGGTGTTGACTTGGCCTCCAAATTCCCCAGATCTCAATCCAATCGAGCATCTGTGGGATCTGCCTAACAAACAAGTCTGATCCATGGAGGCCCCACCTCACAACTTACAGGACTTAAAGGATCTGCTGCTAACATCTTGGTGCCAGATACCACAGCACACCTTCAGGGGTCTAGTGGAGTCCATCGGGTCAGGACTGTTTTGGCAGCAAAAGGGGCACCAACACAATATTAGGAAGGTGGTCTTGTTATGCCTGATTGGTGTGTATGTCATCTATCATGTCATCTACTTTTTAACTTTCAAACAAGGCTTTAAGCTAATGTAACCGGTCCTACTCAGCCCGCTCCAAATGGGATTCGAATCGGGGTCTCCAGTGTGGGAGGCAGGCACGCTAACAAGGACGCTAAAGACCACAGCCACTAGCGAGGGGAGTGAGGTTTACACACACACACAGCTCTTACTGGCCTACGTCCGTTTGCCTACACTCACCCCCCTAAACCTCACTCCAATCCGGGTCAAGGCACCACATGTAACCAGTGGCTTGCGACGCCAAGCGTGATGTGCATCCAGCGACACCAGTTATAAAAAAACTGTAATTCTGCGTTGTGTAGCTTTGTGGAGTTAGACATGGGACAGCAGGCAGCAGTTCTCTGGATCTATTAATCCTGACATAAAACACAAACAAGCAGCCTCTTTGAGAGTGAATCACCCTTGTTTTCTCTCCCATGCAGTTACAATGCAAAATGAAACATAAATTGAGTAAAGAAATTACATTATACAAGAAAATAGTACAACATAGGCTACGTCTACGTTAATCCGGATACATTTAAAAACACACTCCATCCACACCAGCGTTTTCCAAAAGTTTCTCATCCAAACTAAAATGCCGGAAAACGCCAAATTCACCGAACTGCGCATGCATAAAAGCTCCCTGAGATGATTCAGACAGAACAGACATAATAAAGTTCTCACGCAATTCTTCTGGCAGGATCATTTTATTTTGCAAAATATCTCACCATTCACTGATGCGTCCAGGTCTCACTCAGTCATTATATGTTTGGTCTAAAACACTGCTGTTCTCATGTTATGCTGCAGGACAGCAAAAGCGAGTACATTTTCTGTCATCTTTGCAGGACTGCGATATGAGGAGTGTACAATGTAACATATCTTTAGCAACAGTGTTGAAGTGAATAGCACATAACAGGCACAACACCAGTATAAACAAGCATATCTATTGGTTCAATATGCGTCACATGACTAAACATTTTATGTGAATTTCTGTAAATTTCAGTTCATTTTAATTGTACTTTGCATTCAAATTCAACATTTTTGTTGTTTTCCAGTACAAATATATAATTTTATTTTTACTTACCCCATTGGCAGATTTATTTTTAATTTTATGCAGATTGTTTGATTGTTTTAAGCAGAAAGGGCCAGATTTACTAAACAGGGCAAATTACCATGAGAGTGCAATTCCAAAAAAGTGCAGATGGGAGTGAAAAGTTCAGCGCGTGATCTACTGACAACGCTCAAATGAAAGAACACAGACGCAGCCGGATCATTTCCATAATGACCAAAACAATCTACCAAGAGCAGCGCAAATTAGCGTCTGGTTTAAGACATGCTTTTTTGGGCGGTAAATAATGGCACAAACACCAGTCAATTGATGAGCACAAACCTTAGTAAATCACCTTGCATGATTCATTTAAATACTCTCCTCCCATAAATTCTGCGTCTGAAAGGGAAACTTCTACAAATGCATATGCAATAAGGTCAGCGGAAAAATAACCCTGTCCACGCCTTTTCAGCGCTCATTTTTCACTGCGTGTCTTTAGTAAATCCTGACAGTAGTTTTTTAATGCCAAATGAGAGTTTGTGCTGGCGCAAGCTCTTAGTAAATCTGGCCCAAAGTCACTTAATTTTGATAAAAAAAAATTTAGAAACCAAGACTCAATATTTAATTTTGCTGCTCAAGTAATTGTACTTTGATTTAAGAGAGTTTAGATATTTGTACTGGAAAGCAAGATAAAAATACTCAGGAAGAAAATAATTTTTTTGCAGTGAAATTGCAATGGCGCACAACCCATAACAGTACCATAGAAATAGTCCATATGACTTTTGCGTTGTATTCCAAGTGTTCAAAAGCAATATATACAATAGTTTTGTTGGTTATGAGATATATCCGTTATTGACAATGCTTCTTGATGTGCTACATTTGAAAATCTATAATTTTTGGTGACCATAATGACTTCAATTTCAGTCCGTTTCTAATTTAAACTATTGTATGACTTCAGAAGACTTGGAATAAAGCATGTGCGTTATATGTACAGTGGGAAGAACAAGTATTTGATACACTGCTGATTTTGCAGGTCTGTAATTTGTATCATATGTACACTTCAACTGTGAGTGACGGAATCTAAAACAAAAATCCAGAAAATCACATTGTATGATTTTTAAATAATTAATTTGCATTTTATTGCATGACATAAGTATTTGATCACCTACCAACCAGTAAGAATTCCGGCTCTCACAGACCTGTTAGTTTTTCTTTAAGAAGCCCTCCTGTTCTCCACTCATTACCTGTATTAACTGCACCTGTTTGAACTCGTTACCTATGTAAAAGACACCTGTCCACACACTCAATCAAACAGACTCCAACCTCTCCACAATGGCCAAGACCAGAGAGCTGTGTAAGGACATCAGGGATAAATTGTAGACCTGCACAAGGCTGGGATGGGCTACAGGACAATAGGCAAGCAGCTTGGTGAGAAGGCAACAACTGTTGGCGCAATTATTAGAAAATGGAAGAAGTTCAAGATGACATTCAATCTCCCTCGGTCTGGGGCACCATGCAAGATCTCACCTCGTGGGGCATCAATGATCATGAGGAAGGTGAGGGATCAGCCCAGAACTACACGGCAGGACCTGGTCAATGACCTGAAGAGAGCTGGGACCACAGTCTCATAGAAAACCATTAGTAACACACTATGCCGTCATGGATTAAAATCCTGCAGCGCACGCAAGGTCCCCCTGCGCAAGCCAGCGCATGTCCAGGCCCGTCTGAAGTTTGCCAATGACCATCTGGATGATCCAGAGGAGCAATGGGAGAAGGTCATGTGGTCTGATGAGACAAAAATTGCCGTGTTTGGAGGAAGAAGGAGGATGAGTACAACCCCAAGAACACCATCCCAACCGTGAAGCATGGAGGTGTAAACATCATTCTTTGGGGATGCTTTTCTGCAAAGGGGACAGGACGACTGCACCGTATTGAGAGGAGGATGGATGGGGCCATGTATCGCGAGATCTTGGCCAACAACCTCCTTCCCTCAGTAAGAGCACTGAAGATGGGTTGTGGCTGGGTCTTCCAGCATGACAACGACCCGAAACACACAGCCAGGGCAACTATCCCTGCTGCAGTGTGTGCAAACCTGGTCAAGAACTACAGGAAACGTATGATCTCTGTAATTGCAAACAAAGGTTTCTGTACCAAATATTAAGTTCTGCTTTTCTGATGTATCAAATACTTATGTCATGCAATAAAATGCAAATTAATTACTTAAAAATCATACAATGTGATTTTCTGGATTTTTGTTTTAGATTCTGTCTCTCACAGTTGAAGAGTACCTATGATAAAAATTACAGACTTCTACATGCTTTGTAAGTGGGCAAACCTGCAAAATTGGCAGTGTATCAAATACTTGTTCTCCCCACTGTACTTCTTTTGTTGTATGTTCTGGTCTCAGAATTTCATTGTTCACAGTGCTATTTCCAATACTCATCCAAGAAAATCAATGGGTTTGGAACAACAAGAGGATGAGTAAATAATGACAGTTTTCTGTTTGGTGAACTATTCCTTTTAAGGAACCACGGATGGACAGAATGAAAGAGTGTGCGAGAAAAGAGCGACCCTTTGAACTGCAGCACTGGTAACAGTGAGTTTCAAGCGTATACTTCTCTCTGACGCAGCGAGATCACAGCTTTGCTCCAGGGCTTTTTTTCCAGATTGCCTCTGAGTCACAGGACTGTGATTCTGCCAGTAACATGCTGAGCACACTTTCCAAACCTAACACCGCTAACCTTCATCAAGCAGAAAACTGAGCTCTGAAGATCTCAACCCTCTGCTTTCAAAGAACAGTTTTCCCCAAAATGAAAATTCTGTCATCATTTACTCACACTTATGTCTTTTGAAATTATTTATCTTTCATCTGTGGAATGCAAAAGGAGATATTTAGAGCAGAATGCCCAAGAAGCTCTGAAATTTTTAAGGCAAGGTGAGATTCTCTAGACACCACAACACACACACACACAATATATTAAAGTGCTATTTGAATAAGATAACTGAGCTACTTGAGTAGAATAAGAGGTCTGGTAATGGGATATTTAGTATGCAGAGCACAGGAATATTACAGGCATCGCTTATTTACATTGTTAGATTTGGTGACTGTTGAAAGGCAAGAATAATCATACTGTGACAGCCAGAGAAAATTACTCAATGGGAAAATTGCTTGTGTGTTTAATACACTCAGTGCAGTCTTGCAAAATTGAATAGCAACAACCTCCACGCTGCTTCTGATATATCAAAAACAGGCAAAATCTTGATCAGCCAGAAAGAAAATCTTACTGCTGCCATTACTTGCATGATCTGTGAACCATTTAGGGCAAATCTGCAAATATCTGTTATTCTCCAGGGTCTAAATAAATGTATAAGCAATTCTAACAGCTTTCAAGGTTTTTTTGCATATGTGTGAGTGCGGCAGAATGGCAGAACAATAACTAGAATATCGGTGCTGTATCTCGTCAAAGTGATGGATAACATGGGAAATGTCTCCTGGCTGATTTGTATGAGGCTTATTGAATTATCTGTGGCTTATACTTATTAGCATGTCAAGCATAATAGAAGCCAAAGCTTTTTCTCTGGTGCAACTTTGCACACAATAAAACGTCCTCTCCGCTCTGTTAAACACGTCAAAACATATCATCCACATAACCGAACAGTAGGGCTGGCCAATATATTAAAATTCATGATGATATACAGTATACTTGATGATTTTGCTGGTGATATTAATTAAATATAAAATATAAAATCGAGCATTGCACATTACTTATTTTAATGCACTTTTTATTTAGGCATTGAGTTTTCTAAGGACAGTGTCAATCGACTAGCTGTTTTGAGAGTTAGTAAATTTGACTCATTGCCAGTTCAAACTATTAATTTTAATTAATTGATTTAGAACTTTTTGATCAAATAAATGCAGCTTTGGTGAGAGTAAGAGACTTCTTTTAAAAACAATTAAAAAAAAAATCTTACCGACCCCAAACTTTTAAACGGTAGTATACGTATTGGTGCATTTAAATGAAAATTATTAAATTATTATTATTATAAAATTAAAGCCAAAAAAAAAAAACATCTTTATTTTGTTGCTTGAAATGAAATAAATGTTAAATTGAAATAAAACTTAAACTTATTTTATTTCAGCTAGTTGCCAAGGCAGTTTAGTTTAACTTGATGTACTAAAACAACTAAAACTGAAATAAAAATTAATATTAACTATATAGACAATTAAAAAAAAATCTAAAACTTCTGAGTGAAGTAGTCACTGAGGCACTAACGGACATTTTTCGGGAACTACGGGAGGAGATTGGAGCTTTAACTTTAACCTCTACATTTCCATAACTGTTAATTTCACAATAAATTGTTGATTAGGTGGGAGTGTGGGCCGGACTTTGATATCGCGGCTCCACTTCGTGCTCACTATTGCACAGACTCAGGCTCCAAGTTGCTACAGCGCAGACTCAAGACCCAAGATGCCAGCGCCATATTTGAACACTGGCGGCTTCACTTACGTCAACGGAAGAAAGTGAAGGCGCGTCGTCCATCTTTTTTTTTACAGTCTATGGTCCAGCGCCACGTTGTTTAAATAGCAAATGCACTCGTGCCCATCTGTCCGCCATGTAAATAGCGAATCCGCCATGGTGCGAGCACAACTGGCTTTTAAAGGGAATGGGAGATGAGACTCTGATTGGTTTATTGCACATTATGTCCAAAACACACCCATGACTCATTAAGAGACTAGGTACAACCCTTTTGGACCATGTGCTGGGTGTGCCAACCGTTTTTTCCGTCGTTAAACTAGCAAAAGCTGATTCAGACACGCCCTAAGTGCACCTGTGCCATGCGCTTTAGACCATGCGCTCAGATCGTTAAAATAGGGCCCTAAATGTTTTTAATCTACATTTAAAGGTGCACTGTGTAAATTTTAGCGGCATCTAGTGGTGAGGTAGCGAATTGCAACCGCCCACCGCTCACCCCTCCCTTTCGAAGCACATAGAGAAGCTACGGTGGCCGACACAGGACAAAGATGTCGTCGTCTGAAACAGCAGAGAGTGGCTAGCGCTCTGTAGAGCAGTTTGTCCATTTAGAAACATAGTGCCGCAAAATGGTGACTTAATTTCTCTCAATAGATAAATATTACACACTGCACCTTGATTAGGTGGGAGTGTGGGCCGGACTTTGATATCGCGGCTCCACTTCGTGCTCACTATTGCGCAGACTCAGGCTCCAAGTTGCTACAGCGCAGACTCAAGACCCAAGATGCCAGCGCCATATTTGAACACTGGTGGCTTCACTTACGTCAACAGAAGAAAGTGAAGGCGCGTCGTCCATCTTTTTTTTACAGTCTATGGTCCAGCGCCACGTTGTTTAAATAGCAAATGCACTCGTGCCCATCTGTCCGCCATGTAAATAGCGAATCCGCTATGGTGCGAGCACAACTGGCTTTTAAAGGGAATGGGAGATGAGACTCTGATTGGTTTATTGCACATTATGTCCAAAACACACCCATGACTCATTAAGAGACTAGGTACAACCCTTTTGGACCATGTGCCGGGTGTGCCAACCGTTTTTTCCGTCGTTAAACTAGCAAAAGTTGATTCAGACACGCCCTAAGTGTACCTGTGCCATGCGCTTTAGACCATGCGCTCAGATCGTTAAAATAGGGCCCTAAATGTTTTTAATCTACATTTAAAGGTGCACTGTGTAAATTTTAGCGGCATCTAATGGTGAGGTAGCGAATTGGAACCGCCCACCGCTCACCCCTCCCTTTCGAAGCACATAGAGAAGCTACGGTGGCCGACACAGGACAAAGATGTCGTCGTCTGAAACAGCAGAGAGTGGCTAGCGCTCTGTAGAGCAGTTTGTCCATTTAGAAACATAGTGCCGCAAAATGGTGACTTAATTTCTCTTAATAGATAAATATTACACACTGCACCTTTAAGATAAACACACAAATAAAGAGATTTATATTAAATTCATCAACTGCCTGAAAAAATTTACCAGCTGTTCACCCAAACCGTACTGAACAGCTGGTAAAGTACTGATGTCAATTTTGTGCATAATTTCCATTATGTTCATCATATATCACTAAACTATCTATTTTTGTACATGTAATACCCACAGTGCTCGCCTATTATGATGCAGGAAGATGCAGCAACATTTTTTGGGTGATGATACAACCATCCTCCACGGTTGCCTGGTGAGACGCTTGGCAAACGGCGCCCCACCCCCTCCCACGCATCTCATGCTCTCGCCCACCCATCGTCTATGGGGTCCAGACTGCATCCTGGAGCGCTACATCTTTATGACTTCTGCTCGCTCTCCGCTAACACACACCATCCTAGCTAACAAAAATATGTTTTGCTAACGTTCTAATTAAGTTATGAAAATGTTATGTTCTCAGAACATTCAACACATCCAGTTTTTTTAAATGTTTTAAAAATTATAAATTATGGAAATGTTTTCTCTATTTTATCATTTTGCACCAATTATGGGAACATTGCTTTTGAATGTTCTCTAAAGGCCCATTGACACCAAGGACAATAACTTTTTTTTATTTTATTTTTTTATTTGACCTTTATTTAACCAAGATAATCTCTCTGAGATTAAAAATCTCTTTCACAGGAGTGTCCTGGCCAAGAATGGGCAGCAATTACAATCACGAACTTACAGAACAAAATAACAATAAAAAAATTTAAAACACTTAAAAACAATTGCACATCATTGAGTCTTCTTCAAGTGACCGAAAAATAGATTTAAAAGTTCCATAGACACCAGGGTTTGTAATTTCAATTTTATTTGGAGTAGATTCCAGTCAAACGGAGCTGCATACGCAAAAGCCCTATTTTTTCCAGTTCAGTTCTAACAAACGGAACAGAAAGAGTATAACAATTTTGAGACTGAAGGGAATATTTCCCAACACTTTTCTGTTGAACCTAGATATGAAGGCAAACTACAAAGATAACGATAAAGATATAGTTCTAAAAATCTTTCTTAGATGTAAAAGTCCACATCACAACTATAACGATAACGGCACAGAGAAATTATATTGTTAGAATGACTTTCAGAATGATTTTTTCCAGTTGATGAACTATAAAAACATTGACAGCCAATCAAAAACCATCCTGCTCTAACAAGCTTGAGCATTTAAAGCAACAGGCGACAAAACTGTGTGTGTAATAAGCAGAGTGTATGCGCGTTGTGCACCCGCCTATAGGCGCATATTACTAACACGCCCTTAAAATAACACACAAAATACTGCGTTTTTTGTTGGTCAATGGCGCAGTCGATTTCAGTTGCCTCAAAATAGCAACGCGCCAACAATGCACCTGAACACACCTCGTTTTCAGACCAGCACGCCCATGGCGAACAGATGGGCGCGAGTGCATTTGCTATTTAAACAACGTGGCAGGGGATATGAACATGATAACTGCGTCAGCCTGAAACTAGCAAAAAACACTTGCATCGCGCTTGCCCTCGCATTACGCCGGGTGTATGATAGGGCCCTCCAAGTCACTTAAGATTCAAACCTACAACCTTCCTGTTATCAGCCTAGAACTTTAAAGTCAACACAGGAGGCATTTGCAACCATTTTTACTTTTTAATTGTAGAGCAGGATTTTTTCTGTTGATTGGACCCAGAGATAGAAGGTCAAAGGTCATCGTTGAGAACATCTCCACACATCTTGTAATGCTTCTTTTGTAGTCCAAACGAGCCATAGTATAGTTCTTGAAAAGTGGATTCTGTTAAATAAAATATCTCCCCTTGGAGTGGACTTTGTAACCTTGCAGATCTTTTTTATGCTCAAACAGCAATATTATACACTAACTAAAGTTGAAAAAGTGAAAAAGCATAATAGGACCCCTTTAAGCACTTGAACTTCATAAAATATGCCTTTAATGCAATGTAAGTTGCTTTAGATAAAAGCACAAGATATTTTTCTCTTAGTCCATAGATTCTGCCCATTTTCCTCCACTTGTTACCACTGTTTTTCTGCCACCACAATGCGTGCGCAGCTGCAAGTGACGTAACTGTGACATCTGCTCCAAAATGTTCTATAGATTCCTCGAGTCATACTGAGAACAATGATACCAATTATGCCATAATAGCTCGAAATTGCTGTCCGCCTTTTAACTTTTTTTTGAAAACCTGCTTTTTAAAAATCAGCTCAGATCATCTTCAGACCATGCCGGCAAAAAGTTATCAAAAGATTTTTGATTGACCCAAAACTGTTCTCTATAATAAAAACATCTACAAATTTGATGACATGGTGCCAAGCTGATTCTGAGGCTGTGACTCTCTTTGCCATATTGACACCAAACTTCATATGTGTCATTGGCTGCATACTTCCCTACTATATAGTAGGCGATAAACAGTATGTGACAAATTTAGTATATCCAAATTTACAGTACCCATAAAAGAGTCTGCAAAAAGTACCCGGATGACCTACTACTTCCGGAGAGATTCTGAAGTGTGCATACGATGGACACTTTACTATCCACAGGAGAGGATTTATGAATGACAGTGAAGCAACGCAACTGACACTGGTAGGTCACATGATAATGACAACATGGTGAATGTAGTACGTCCATATTATATTCATACTACACACCTTCATACTATATAAGAAGTCCATTTTGATGAATGATTACAAAGACTTTTTTTCTTTCAAATAATGTGCAGTGTGCACAATTAGACCAGAAGCGTGTATTTGCGAAAGTAAAGTTGCTTTCATACTGTCACAACACAGTCAAAATGACATTAAAAGAGCTGAAGTCTCAAAGATCATAGCTCATTATTTTTGTTCATTAAATGACTCACACCAAGTCAGACAACAGATTTTTGAGTTATTCTTACATGTACACCATCTGGAAAAACCATCATTCTCAGCGTGAAGGATCTTCCTTTACCAAAGACACACAGTATGAAGGAACAAAACCACATTTATTGTCTCTCCACTCTCCTGAACACTGAATAACGCTGTTCTCTCCTCATCTGTAACTCTTGACACTCGTAGCTCGCAGCAGAGAATATTCTCCGCAACAGATTGGCATAAGTACATCTCTTGAACCGCCTTTGTGCACAGACTCTATGTATACACAACACATGTTGAACATCGGGATGTTCAGGTTTAACAACGCCTGCAGCCATGCTCATATCGTAAGACATCTGCTTACATCAACTCGAACGGGAATCAGAGAGAGAAAGAGAGAGAGATTTTTTTTTTTATAGATATTAGTGGGTGGATTTAATAAATCGCTGAATATATTGAAACAAGAAACATCTTCGGGCTATAATTGCTTTCCCTTCCTCTCATGTGTCCACCACTATACATAAAACAGTCTCTCGGCTTTGCAGTGGTTCAGCAAACCTCTCCATCTTCTCACTGTACTTAACCTTTGCCACTGCACTGCTTCTATTCTTGGCAGGTTTTCAGCACATCACCGGCAGAGATGCATAGCAGTCTGACGCTTCAAAACCTCAGAGTTTATGTTTTCATTTAAATTCCAGCAGCTGGGTCATCCTGATCTCCATTTGTGCACTAATGGCTCCGGTTATTAATGCATTGTTGCAGGCAAAACATCACAATAGGGTCACAACGCAAACCTCCTCGATACGGATTATCATCACAGTACTGGGGGAATCGCACCAGACATGTCAGGAACGTGTTCAGGTTGTATGACACTACAAAATCAAAAGAAAATTTTATTTTTTTTTGCTTTTTTTAGGATCAGATTTTTCACATTGTGAAAAGAGACAGTGAATCACGCAATGCTAAGTTTCATTTATGTCATCCAAATAAATAATTCTCATTACTGTAATGCAAAAAAACACAATACATTATTTTAAATGTAAAGTATTTATATGTGATGGCAGTATTTGTTGCACTAAATATATTTTGAACTAATTAAAATACAGCATTTTTACAATATTAATGAGAATGTAATGAGAACTGAAAATAATGGAAATCACAAAAATATTAAAAAAAATGTCCAGATGCATCATGGTGAAAATAATTAGTGGAGAAATGTGCTTAAATGTCATGAAAAAAATGCATAAATAACAAACAATAAACAATATATATAAAATCTTATGAAAAACGATGCTTTATTTATTATGTTATTATTCCAAATTATATTCAGTGCAACAAATACAGCCATCATATGTAAATATTTTACATTTAAAATATATATTATTTTAAATGTAAAGTATTAGGAATTAAATTAATACTGTATTTTGCATCTCATATGCCATTTCATTAAAATAAAAATAAAAATTGAAGGAAGGCAATTTGAAGGCAATAATCTGAAATATTAATGCAAAATGAACATCCTTGAAATTCTTGCATTCCTAACAAATGACTAACTTTAATTTCCCAGGAAAGGAAAAAAAACTCAAACATTAAAACTTACTAACAACATGTCGTCTGATCACCTTCTGTTTCTTTTTCTTGTTCTTTTCTATATTGTAATTGTTCTGTGTTCAGATGGATCGCAGGGCTGCACAAACATCAACATAAATTACGTAATGATTACATAAGGAATTGTTCAGCAGTTATGTGCATTACCACACAGTTTCATGCTATTATCCATCTCCTGTCCTGTGTGACACCAACAGGCCAAGCTCAGTGAGTAATCTCCATTATGCCCAAGCACTTCCAGGACCGGAAACCACAGCAGCCTGTAACGGGCGTCAGTATGAACAGTGTCACTGCCATTAGCTGGACCACAGCAGGCTTCAGGGGGACCACAGCTGAACAACATATATTAAAGAGGTATGAGAAGAAGACAGAAAGCCGGTGTAGAATCGAAAATGTGTTTGAAGGAGAACGAAAAGACATCAACATCCAGTGTTATTGGATGGTGTCAACACAGTGGAAAGCACTTCATCTGATGAGATGCGCGGACTCTTCAAACTTCAAATGAGAGGTTTTGAGACGGGAGCTGTGGGTGATGAATTCCAGGCTGCCCGGCGTCACTTCACTTATTCTTTTAGATAATGTCAATGATAAACTCCTGTCCTGCAGAGTGGGCTTCAAAACACATTTACTTCACCATCATTCTCAGGCTGTCGACTGGGAATAAAGCAACTTGGAGAGGATGAGAATGCCAAAGCACTGCAAGACATTGACGGAGAACAAACTCCTGCCCAGACAACTCTCAGCTGCACTTTATACACATTACAAGAAAAATCCTAAAATAATTCTGTCATTATTTACCCATTTTGTTCCAAACCCATGAATGTATGTGGAAAAGAGAAGAATTTCTTCTTGTGGCTCTTTTCCACACAACAAAAGACAAAAATAAACAGCAACAGTTTACAATAAGGTCTCATGTTAACATTAATCAATTAATTAACATGAACTAACAATGAACCAACTACTTATACAGCATTTATTAACCTTTGTTAATATTAGTTAATGCAATGTTCATGTTAGTTCACGGTGCATCAATAAATGTTAAATAAAACATTTGATTTAAAAAATGTATTAGTTAATGTTGAGATTAACATTAACTAAGATTAATAAATGCTGTAGAAGTATTGTTCATTACTAGTTCATGTTAACTGTTGTAATTAACTAATGTGTTACCAAATAAAAAAATACCATAAGTGGTCCATATGACTATATGCACTATAAATACGTTGTCAATATTTGGCATTAATGGTGCACCACTTTTGAATCTGACTGCAAATGAGATTTAATAGCTTTGCTGAAGAGGAATATTACCAGTAAATATTAACTTGTGGTCACGCTTTAGATTAGGGTCCAATTCTCACTATTTTTTTTAAAAAACATTTTTTATTAGCTTCTAGGACAGAACTTAATGAGACAACATTGTCTGAAAAAGAAAATCTTTACATGTGATTATGTGAAGTGTGTATTGGTGTGAGGTTGTGCATGAGTACCTCTCTATCTGTCATGTATCTTACTATATATACAAACCCGATTCCAAAAAAGTTGGGACACTGTACAAATTGTGAATAAAAACAGAATGCAATGATATGGAAGTTTCAAATTTCAATATTTTATTCAGAATACAACATAGATGACATATCAAATGTTTAAACTGAGAAAATGTATCATTTTAAGGGAAAAATAAGTTGATTTTAAATTTCATGGCATCAACACATCTCAAAAAAGTTGGGACAAGGCCATGTTTACCACTGTGTGGCATCCCCTCTTCTTTTTATAACAGTCTGCAAACGTCTGGGGACTGAGGAGACAAGTTGCTCAAGTTTAGGAATAGGAATGTTGTCCCATTCTTGTCTAATACAGGCTTCTAGTTGCTCAACTGTCTTAGGTCTTCTTTGTCGCATCTTCCTCTTTATGATGCGCCAAATGTTTTCTATGGGTGAAAGATCTGGACTGCAGGCTGTCCATTTCAGTACCCGGATCCTTCTTCTATGCAGCCATGATGTTGTAATTGATGCAGTATGTGGTCTGGCATTGTCATGTTGGAAAATGCAAGGTCTTCCCTGAAAGAGACGACGTCTGGATGGGAGCATATGTTGTTCTAGAACTTGGATATACCTTTCAGCATTGATGGTGCCTTTCCAGATGTGTAAGCTGCCCATGCCACACGCACTCATGCAACCCCATACCATCAGAGATGCAGGCTTCTGAACTGAGAGCTGATGACAACTTGGGTTGTCCTTGTCCTCTTTAGTCCGGATGACATGGCGTCCCAGTTTTCCAAAAAGAACTTCAAATTTTGATTCGTCTGACCACAGAACAGTTTTCCACTTTGTCACAGTCCATTTTAAATGAGCCTTGGCCCAGAGAAAACGCCTGCGCTTCTGGATCATGTTTAGATATGGCTTCTTTTTTGACCTATAGAGTTTTAGTCGGCAACGGCGAATGGCACGGTGGATTGTGTTCACCGACAATGTTTTCTGGAAGTATTCCTGAGCCCATGTTGTGATTTCCATTACAGTAGCATTCCTGTATGTGATGCAGTGCCGTCTAAGGGCCCGAAGATCACGGGCATCCAGTATGGTTTTCCGGCCTTGACCCTTACGCACAGAGATTGTTCCAGATTCTCTGAATCTTTGGATGATATTATGCACTGTAGATGATGATAACTTCAAACTCTTTGCATTTTTTCTCTGAGAAACTCCTTTCTGATATTGCTCCACTATTTTTCGCCGCAGCATTGGGGGAATTGGTGATCCTCTGCCCATCTTGACTTCTGAGAGACACTGCCACTCTGAGAGGCTCTTTTTATACCCAATCATGTTGCCAATTGACCTAATAAGTTGCAAATTGGTCCTCCAGCTGTTCCTTATATGTACATTTAACTTTTCCGGCCTCTTATTGCTACCTGTCCCAACTTTTTTGGAATGTGTAGCTCTCATGAAATCCAAAATGAGCCAATATTTGGCATGACATTTCAAAATGTCTCACTTTCAACATTTGATATGTTATCTATATTCTATTGTGAATAAAATATAAGTTTATGAGATTTGTAAATTATTGCATTCCTTTTTTATTCACAATTTGTACAGTGTCCCAACTTTTTTGGAATCGGGTTTGTATATATATATATATATATATATATATATATATATATATATATATAAATATAGGCAAAAAATCTGAGAATGATGAAGGGTGAAAAAGGAGGGAGAGAAAAAAATTATAAAAAAGGAATAGATAAAAAGGAATAAACAAAAAAAGTTAATAAATAACTGAAATGACAATAAATAAAGGGGGAGAGGGTTCGGTTGGTGAAGGTCCCAAGGTGATATGGGGTGGTCTGTTCACCATTTGTGGCCATCAGAATTTGGGGCCATCCAATTCTCACTATTAACTAACTATTAACTACGACTTTTGCCTCAATAAATTCCTAATTACTGCTTATTAATAGTTAGTAAGGTAGTTGTTAAGTTTCGGTATTCGGTAGGGATGTAGAATATGTTCATGCACAATAAGGCATTAATATGTGCTTTATAAGTACTAATAAACAGCCAATATCCTAGTAATATGCATGCTAATAAGCAAGTGAGAATTTGAACCTAAAGTGTTACCTAACTTATTTTTCAGTTTTGTTGCACACGACTATCATGTGACTTGAAATATAGTGCATAACTTGCAAGAAGTTGTTTTATGGTGTTTTTTTTTTGTCCTTTTTAACTATAAACTGTCAGAAAAGAGCTGCAAAAAAATAAATTTTAAAGAATTTACATTTACATTTAAAGGTAGGGTTGGCAATATGTTTGATAAACACTTTTTGTTATACCGGCTAAAAACTCTGATATCAATCAATAATAGAAGTGGTCTAAATATTAAAACATGCACATATATCTTCTTTAGAAGTCTCAGGACCAAACAATGTTTATCCAGTCATTGCATTCGGTCCCAGTTGTAGACAGGCAGTCACTGAGCGCCACAAACAAACAGCAGCCGCCTTTTACAGTTCCTCCTGAACCAAAACAATGAGTTTATGCTGTGTTCACACCATGTCATAACCGTAATTACAAGATGACAACCTGTGACGTTCTACCCTGAGCTGTTCATGTCCTCGTCCTCAGACTCGGATATTTGTGCATCTATGTCAAAACTATCAAAAAACAGCATGCAATAATATTCAGTCAATCAGCTTGAGCTTTAGTGAGTAGTGGCATGGCATTTATGGCTCGGGTGATTGGGTAAAAAATGGATGTGGAACTGAATTCAGAATTCAAATGGCATACTAGCCTTGCTGTCAATGAAATAACAAAATCAGTAAGAAAAACTCTGCAGACACCAAATGCAAGGCAGCTAATATCTGAGCATATAAACCGCTTTTCACTTCAATAATAATGTGATTAGAAAATCTGCAGACTCACGTCATTCCTTAATTAAACACAGTCACTACCTGTGTGTAACGGTATATGAGAAGACCTCTAATCATAAGCGCTGCAAACAGGGAATGACTATTTATAATTGCAATATCCTGACCACAGTTCACAATTACGCTGCACATAAAGGTATGAAAAGACATTAACCCTGCTCATTAAAACCAGTCCTTGTACAATACACATGAAACGGATGAAGTCCTTTGTCATTGTAAATCACTAAAGCTCTCAGGACGTGTCCTTTGAACCTGAAATTGCAGTGAAAGGTCATAAATCTGACCCATGAGCAGATCCCAGCTGTAGTTTAGGAACTAGCGTATGTTTTTAAACTCACAATTACCCCTATTTTCTCTTTTATTACACTCTCCTGGTCTTAAAGGGATAGTTCACCCAAAAATGAAAATTCTGTCATCATTTACTCACTCTCATGTTGTTCCAAACCTGTATAAATTTGATTCAAAATGAGTTCCATAGTATTTTTTTGTTCCATACAATGGAAGTCAATGGGTCCTTGGGCCTGTTTGGTTACCCATATTATTCAAAATATCTTCATTTGTGTTCAGCAGAAGAAACTCATACAGGTTTGGATCAACTTGAGGGTGAGTAAATGATGACAGAATTTTAATTTTTGGGCGAGCTATCCCTTTAATATGAGCAAAATCAAGTAATTTCTCACTAAATATGCTGTTCATTCAGAAATGTCACAAAGCTGAATTTCCAGCATCATTACTCCAGTCTTCAGTGTCACATGATCCTTCAGAAATCATTCTAATATGATGATTTGCTGCTCGAGAAACATTTCTGATTATCATCAATGATGAAAACAGTTGTGCTGCTTCATATTTTTGTGGACAATGTTATGCATTTTTTCAGGATTCTTTAAAGAATAGAAGCGGAAGTTCAATGGAACAGCATTTATTTGAAATAGAACTTTTTTGTAACATTATAAATATCTTTACTGTCACTTTTGATCAATTTAATGCATCCTTGCTAAATGAAAAAAATACCTTTACAATTTAAATATTAAAACACATTGAAATACACTGAACACTTAAGCAAGTAATATATAAAGTAGTTCTATTAACATTAGGGGCCCTATTTTAACGATCTAAACGCATGGTCTAAAGCGCACAGTGCAAGTGCAACTTTTGCTAGTTTAACAACGGGAAAAATGGCGCATGCTCTAAAAGGGTTGTACCTAGTCTCTTAATGAGTCATGTGGGTTTTGGGCATAACGTGCAATAAACCAATCAGAGTCTCATCTCCCATTCCCTTTAAAAGCCAGTTGCGCTCGCACCATGGCGGATTCGCTATTTACATGGCAGAATTTGCGAGCGGAAAGACTGAACGCTTCTCCAGAGAGGAATCCTTTTATTTTTAATATTTAAAAATGTTTGTGTGCTGCTGCGCGTCCCTGTGTGTGTAATAAGCAGAGTGTATGAGCGTTGTGCACCCGCCTATAGACGTATATTACTAACGCGCCCTTTAAATAACACAAAAATACTGCACTATTGACTTTAGACCAGGTTTTTGTTGGTCAATGGCGCAGTCGTTTTCAGTTGCCTCAAAATAGTAATGCGCCAACAATGCGCCTGAACACACTTCGTTTTCAGACCAGCACACCCATGGCGAACAGATGGGCACAAGTGCATTTGCTATTTAAACAACGTGCCGCTGGACTTGAAAATGATAACTGCGTCAGGCTGAAACTAGCAAAAAACACTTGCGCCGCATTGCGCCAGGTGTATGATAGGGCCCTAGATGTTTAAACCTAAGAGACAGCACTACTATTAATGTCTTTCTACACTCTCAGTAATTATACAGCATTTTCAAAATGATTAAGGTCATGTTTGAACGCTAAATAGTCGCTAAAAAGAACCTGCTAAATGCGTAAATGTAAATGTAATTAGGGTGAGGAAAAGCTGCTGTTCCTTCCCTGTAGTTGGTCGACAAACCTATAAATCAATCTGAACTCCTACAGGTTTATGCAAAACGTTTGTTTGTAGAGATCTAATCTCTTCTCAATAAACTCAGTGTGTGAGTTCATTTCTCACCATGCGAATAACTGGAGAGGAAGTTGTCAGAGACACACAGTGAATCACTGTCTTGGTTAAACGGATAGACTCATTTTTATGTCAGTCATTTTCAGACTTGAATTTCATAATATGCAAATGCAACCTCGAGCTATACCCATCCAAGTTACAACTACACCATGATGATGATTCACGCATGGAGAGGACACGTTCTCACCTTGGGAAAATGATGACCCTTCATACCCACTCACGGCCGTAGATGCCACTCAACCACCAAGAAACTCTTTCACTTTCAGATAAGTGTACTTCATTATGACTAAGTGTCACCAACTCTTCCCAAACCACCCACAGTGAGATTTATAACCCTGGATGTGTTGATACGTGCTAACAGAACTACAGTGAAGTCCAAAAGTCTGAGACCACTAGCCAAAATGCTGCTCATTTTTATGCAAATTATTTTATCAGCATAACAATTTAGGTAAAAAACATCCCTGGAGCTACACCTACACCTAATGATCATTGTTCTCCAGCATGATCTGAGATCTTGAGCTTCAGTGGATGCAAGAACATCTGACCTTTCGCAAAAAAACACACATTATCGCAGTCTTTAATTTGACTCTTTTTACATCATAACATTTTCTTGTTTAAAAACTATAGTTTAAAAAAAAAAAAAAATTTAATGGACTCTTTAATGGACTCTAACAATTAAAATGATCAATAAAAGCCCAAATAGATCCTGATGTTGATTGAATGTACTGTAAATGGCAGAAATAAAATAGAAAGCTGCACTAGCTTTACACACGACCAAATCTAATAAAAAATATTTAGCATCAAGTGGCGCGATTCAAACATTAGCAGTCGAACGCAGGGCTTAAACATTATGAGATGCATTTGTGAATTCTGGATAAATGGTGCTGTTAAATTAAACCAATTTGACTAATCCTGACTGCTGTCATTTGGTAATGGCATCGTATTTGTCTTTCATCAAAGGGATTGACTGTCACACTCTATGCTCATCAAACACTGGACAAGAGTGCATCTATAATGTGCAACTAAATGGATTTTGGCATTGAAATTGAATACCACTTATGAAAATTTGTCAGCTCTCATGACAAAACGAGCATAAGAATGAACATGAATTACAGTAATTAGATACAAACTGTTGCAATTGCTATGGCATAAAATAAAACATAAGACGAACAAACAATGCTATTGCTGTAGTATTTCATATAAAATATTTATATCAATTAAATTATTGAACAAGAAGTGGTGAATTGTGTGTGGGCGAGGGTAATGTGATGGGTAACGTGTAATGTTAGTGTAATATTAGTGTTGTGCAATGTGTGATGTGTTTTTTTTTTTGTTGTTTTTTTTTGTATGGATGAAATGTAATTGGACAGTGGATTGTTGTATGTTTGACCTGCTCTCTTGAATGTCTAAGACAAATTTCTCCTAAGGGAAATAATAAACAGAATAATAAGAATCTCATATCAAACATAAAAGATGCACAGCAAGCACCATAGTACTGTTTATCTATATGTTTACCTACGAAATATATTAAACCAATGTCAAAATCAAAATGAATACATTTTAGGAGTTCAATATATTGAATATTTAGGGCTGTCAATTTAATTGAATACAAATAATTGTACAGTTAAATAAATTATATATAAAAAATAAAATGTAAGACAAATGCCATAGTAAAGGATCCAGTACCATCATGTTTCTTCTAGCAGGGTTGTTTATGGCTATTTTGGTACTCAAGGCGGCAAATTGTTGATGGCAACACACTCCACCAAACAACCCAAAAGAAGCTATTTTAAAGAGCAAGAACAACCTTGGATCCCACTATCTTTCATTTTATGCCATGGACAGAAAAACAACACGCATTCAAAAACATCAGAGCACATGGAAAGAACGTGTGTGTGAACAGACTCTAAATCCACCTCAAACATATGGACAAACTCAACTGAATAAATTTGTGTTGCCTGCAGACCCGCAGAATGATAAAAACAAACAATATATTGATTTCTAAAGCCACTTTTTGTCCATTCAATGCTTTGCCACAATAACATACCTTTAAAAATGAACATTCTGCCATCATTTACTCATCCTCATGATGTTCCAAACTGACTTTCTGACTTCTGCAAAACACAACAGAAGATATTTTGAAGAACGCTATGAACCGAACAACATTGGACCCCATTGACTTTCATTGTAAAGACAAAAACACACTGAGACATTGTTCAAAATATTTTCTTTGCATTCCACAGAAGAAAGAAAGTCATACAATATTGCGAACCAAACTGTCCCTTTAAATGATGATAATTTAAGGGCTTTCCAGAGCAGATATTTGCAATTAATTGTGATTACTAAATCTGCATATCAATTTTTTTTTTTTTTAAATAAGCCGTATAATATTGTACAATTTATAAGAAAATATTATGAACAAATATGCATCAGAAAAAATAGAAATATGCACCAAGGTGGATGAATGTTACGCACTGAAATTTCCAGCAATATTATTTTATCTTCTCTCAAACTCGTGCACGCTCAGTCCACAGGCTGCAATCTAACTAGCCCTGATCTGATTTGGGCAGCCCGTACTAGCGCAGTACTTCACTGACTCACAAACATAACATCCTTTTCAAGCTAATTTTTGATTGGTTGCATTCAGAAAATCTTTTCACCTGCATTCTCTGTTTAAACTTCCACCACCACCACAAAAAAAAAAAAAAAAAAAACTGCAAAAAGCAGAAAAAGAAAACATCATGCACGCTAACATTAGTTGGAAATACTTACCCTAGTACATCTGTAGTTGAAAGTGTTCATGGTGTGAAGGAATGAAGGATTCTTTCTCTTTTACTATAAAAGGAGAAGGAAAAATGTGGTCTGTTGCACTGCGTTCCAACTCTATCTGATCCCTCAACAGGCTCTGGAGCTTCTGGAGTGCTGGCGGCACATTTGATGATATGAGCAACAGGCTACAGCTCCCTCCCTCTTTACACACACATCAACAGCTCTGACATCAGAGGTGGGATGTGCCATTATTCTAAGAGCTTTTGAGAGATATCCATAGCAACCAACCACCGAAGGAAGGATTCCTTCTTTTCGAGCAGGAATAGCCAAGTGTCTTTGAACTGACGGGCACATATGCATCCCCTTCAGCGCTGAGTGATTTTCAGATGGTTTCATTGTGTCATAATCATCTAGGTGGCTCTAAATTAGCTCAACGTATGCTAGAGAACTGCATACATTTCTGGATATGTGCATTACTATTTGAAATACTATTCAATGGGAGAACGAACATTTTGGAAGTTTCTGTTGTTGAGATTTTTTTTTTCAATTGGAATCAAAATTGACTAGGGCTACCCCCTAATAGTCGACTAAACGTTAATAGACGAGAACATTTTTTATTAGTCGGTTAGAAGCAAGAAAAAAAAAAAACTCCACAGGAAGTGGCGAAGTCACACAGTCCGTGAGGGACAGATCGTTAATGACGGGTCCTTGTGGTAATTACAGTATGTCATGCAGGAAATCCAAATGTTCGCCTATTATCCATTGACCTCAAATATGGCTTATCATTTGAAACATGTAAGTATAGTAGCAACTTTACTTGGCCGCTCACTCTAACGTTAACCTAGATAAATGTGCGCTGTTATTAGGCGCATATCCAAGTGTTTGTGCAGAAGTGTGGAAGCTGAAGTATAACGCGCTTACACTGCATGACATGGAGGCGCTAGAAAAATCTTTAGGGCTGAATAACCTTTTCTCTATAAAGTTATATCCAATTTTACTTTGTCTTCATGACAATGCAATGCCATAAACCCTAAAACAACAGTAAAAATTATTAATTAAACTGCTTTTCAGCTCAAATAGTACACAAATTTTATTTTTATACTACATGGCTGTTGAATGCTTGAATCTGATTGGTTGATGAATGTTCTAAGGTGTGCAATGCGGTACTTGCACTGAGCCTCGTGACTTGAATTGTTATGACTCGCTCGTTTCCGGTTTGGCCGCCATTGTTTGGGTTTGTTTTAAAATGTTCAAAAAAGAAGGAAATGACTGAGCCGTAATGAGAAGAACGCGGAAGAAGTTATGCAAGTAGCGAATTATTTTCAGGGATACGCACGGCTAAAGTAGTTTAAATTACAGTTTCATATCACTTCACCAAATGATTTCAGTTATTTCAAAGGTCCTACAGCCGACAACAGCAAAAGAACCAAAACCCACAGCGACACTGACCAAGCAAATAAATATAGTAAACAATAGGATAAAAACGACAAATTATTTCCATGTTTTTGACACAAAATTACGTTTTATTGTGTACAGAAAGCACATACTCTCTTTCCCAATCAAATGCACACACATACAGAACGGACACACACTCGCACAGAAACGTGTGTCAGTGCTGCTCTGATGATTTTATCAGTAAAATAGTTTAATAATTTAAAAGCTACATGATATTTCTCACCAGCGAGGTAAAAACGTCGCTGTTCTTGAAGCAGATAAACTTACAGTTTCGCTATTCGTAGAGACATTGTTGCGAACACTGTTGAGAGACGCAGACTCAGGCAATTCACACACGCTTAATTTCTCTCTCTCTCTCTCTCTCTCTCTCTCTCTCTCTCTCTTTCTCTCTCTCTCTCTAATAACAACATTAATAACAGCATTAATAACAACATTAGTCTGCTATCAATGGCTCAAGCCTCCGTTACTAGCTCTAAAATGACGGTTTAGAATTGCCGTGGGATGAGATGCATAAAAAAGAAATTAGTCCTGCACACAAGAGCATTTTAAGGACAAAAACCTGACTAATGTCTTGAAATAAATCATCTGAACAATGTCTTGAGGTGTAGTAGATGTAGTATAAGCAGAATAATTGACTCCGAATTATTATTAAATAATGCACACCCGAGGTGTAATGCACATCCGCTTTGTGTCATGGCCGCAGCATTATTTTCTAATAATTCAACGGCCCGTTGTCTATAATTCCTTACATAAGCTTCTCATTTCTGCTTTTAAATCCTCCAAAAATTGTCCCCATTCACTTTCATTGTTAGTGCCTCACCATAACCTCTATTTTTGCTTCTTTTTTTTGCTTCTTTTTTTTAAAGAAACATTATGCCACAAATGTTGTCGACTAAGCTGAACCTGTACTGGACCCGGAAACATTCCTTTAATATATATATCTATTCCTTACTGTGAATTATTCATCTGTCTGTGCATGTTATTGTGGAGAAAAAAATGACTTCATAATCTTTAAAAAAACATAACTTGCTCCAATTTTTGAAATGGCTTTCCTTACCAGCCCCCTTATTTTATAACCATCCAAATACCTGTCATAGAGACACTTTTCACCATGCAATCAATTCCTGATGGATAAAATCAAGTTTAGTTTGGAAATACTTCCAATTGTATCACATGCTGCCAATGCCGCTGTGAAACAGAAAACAAAAAGGAATAAAAAAGCAAAACAATTTGGTTTTACAACCCATAGCTTTAGGAGAATTAGCATTCAGAGTATTAATACGTTAATATGAACAAGCAACCCTAATGGTTCCTTTGAACACATTTTATTTACAAAGACTACAGTATCTCACAAACCAGCTGTCATGAGATGATAAATGCTATTAAGCGTTTTTCATCTACAAACAGAACATCTAACAAATCCTCTTAGAAGATCAAGAGGGGAAAGAGTTTAAAAAACTGAACAAATATTAGAGACGAACAGTCTTCGGTATGCTCGGCACGTATGACGATTTGCCAAAGGGCATTATCTCTTAAGCGCTGCCTGTGTTAGCGGCCTTCATTTCCTATTGATCCACCTGTGTTGAACAGTATCTGTGTGGCAGCTGACACCGGACTTTGAAAATCAGCTGCCACCAATTACTCTCAGATCATGGGTAAGCTAATAAGTCTATTGGTGACAGTTCAAACAGTGCAAGTGGAGCTAGCTTTACAGCACATTTTTAATGGATTTCTTTGATTTTTCTTCAGAAACAAAATAAATACCGATAAACTATATTTTTTGCATGGCTGGTTTAAACTAACCCTGGTTGCTCTATGTCTGATCACGTAGAAAATTATCATGAATTGAGGTATTATTCATGTCTGTTGCACAAATCGTGGAGGACAAGTTACACACCAAAGTCTAATACTTGTGAGGATTTTTGCAAAAAAGCAAGCACTACTAAATAATAATAATAACGTGTCCTGAAGAGGGAAAGGAGAAAACAAATTCTTATTTCTTCTCACAGCACCAAAGAGAATTGAATCAATACCGTAAGATGAATTATCCATGTTCTAAATAATCAGAGACTTGTTCGGCTGCCTCGAGCCACCGGTGAGTGAAGGAACAGAAAATTGCTGAGACGGAGGCAATAAAAAAGGTGACAGGTCAAGTCATTGCAAGCCATCATTGAGATGAACACCTTTGGGCTACTAATGCGTCACATGAGCCTTACAAATAATGACATCACAGTTTATCAAAGAGATCCAATGAAAGTTTACAGCAACTTCTGCATTTCTGATAAAAATGAAAAAAACAAACAAACAAACAAAAAAACCCCCGATGTTGCTCCAAATCTGTATGACTTTCTTCTGTACCATATGGGGAAAAATCCGTCTGTCTGTCTGTCTGTCTGTCTATCTATCTATCTAATATATTCACCGGCCACTTTATTAGGTACACCTATCAGCCAATCACATGGCAGCAACTCAATGCATTTAGGCATGTAGACATGGTCAAGACGATCTGCTGAAGTTCAAACTGAGCATCAGAATGGAGAAGAAAGGTGATTTAAACACGAGCCGCGTCTGAAAGGTAAAGGGGGAGGTGTTGCTGTAATTTATAATAATATCTTCGGTATTACTCACAAGTCTAGTTTCAAATATAATTCCTTTGAAGTTTTGGTGCTTTATGTAACGTTATATAGTGAAATTGATAAATCCCATTTGACATTTGTGCTGGCTACTGTATATAGGCCACCAGGGCACCATACAGACTTTACCAGAGAATTTGCTGATTTTCTATCAGAGTTAGTACTGGCTGCAGATAAAGTCCTAATTGTTGGTGATTTTAATATCCATGTAGACAATGAAAAAGACGCACTGGGATTGGCATTTAGAGACATTCTAAACTCTATTGGAGTAAGGCAACACGTGTCAGGACCCACTCATCGCCGTAATCATACGTTAGACCTAATACTGTCACATGGAATAAATGTTGATACCATTGAAATTCTGCAGCAGAGCGATGACATCTCTGATCATTACCTAGTATCATGTACACTTAATTTAGCAAAGGCTGCAAAGCCGTCCCCTCGCTTCAAACATGGCAGGACTATCACTGCTGCGACTAAAGATTTCTTTGTAAATAATCTTCCTCATCAGTTTCATCTCCTCAGCATCCCAGATAGCCTAGAGGAACTCGATGTTGCAACAGAAACTATTGACTCTCTCTTTTCCAGCACTTTAGACACAGTTGCTCCCCGGCGCTTAAAGAAGATTAAAGAAAATAGTCCAACGCCGTGGTACAACGAGCACACCCGGGCCCTTAAAACAGCAGCCAGAAAAATGGAGCGCAGCTGGAAGAAAACAAAACTAGAAGTTTTTCGCATTTCGTGGAAAGAGAGCATGATTGCATACAGAAAGGCCCTAAAAACTGCTAGATCTGCTTATTTCTTGACTTTCTTAGAAGAAAACAAACACAACCCTAGGTATTTATTCGATACAGTGGCTAAATTAACCAAAGATAAAGCTTCACCTTCTGATGTTTGTAAACAGCACAGCAGTAATGACTTTATGAACTTCTTTACCTGTAAGATTGATAATATTAGGAAAAAAATTATAACCATGCAGCCGTCTACTACAGTATCACATCAGACAGTGCATTGTAGTGTCACTGAGGAAAAATTACATTCATTCACTGCTATAGGAGAAGAAGAATTGGCTAAACTCGTTAAATCATCAAAATCAACAACATGTATGCTCGACCCCATACCGACTAAACTACTAAAAGAGATGCTTCCAGAGGTCATAGATCCTCTCCTTAATATCATTAACTCATCCTTGACATTAGGATATGTACCGAAAACTTTTAAGTTGGCTATTATTAAACCACTTATTAAAAAAACGCAACTTGATCCTACAAAATTAGTCAATTACAGGCCAATCTCAAATCTACCCTTTCTGTCAAAAATACTAGAAAAGGCAGTGTCCTCACAATTATGCTCCTTTTTAGAAAGAAATGGTATCTGTGAGGATTTCCAGTCAGGATTTAGACCGTATCATAGTACTGAGACTGCTCTCATTAGAGTTACAAATGATTTACTCTTATCATCCGATCGTGGTTGTATATCTCTATTAGTGTTACTCGATCTTAGCGCTGCATTCGATACTATCGACCACAATATTCTTTTGAATAGACTCGAAAATTATGTTGGCATTAGTGGAACTTCATTGGCATGGTTTAAATCATACTTATCTGACCGTTATCAGTTTGTAGCAGTAAATGAAGAGATGTCACACCGAACACAAGTTCAGTATGGAGTACCGCAGGGCTCAGTGCTAGGACCGTTGCTTTTCACCCTGTACATGCTACCACTGGGAGATATTATTAGGAAGCATGGCATTAATTTTCATTGTTATGCTGACGATACTCAGCTCTATATTTCTTCACGCCCTGACGAAACTTACCAATTCACAAGATTAACAGAATGCATAGCTGATATAAAAAATTGGATGACTAGTAATTTCCTGCAACTTAATTCAGAAAAAATTTTTGAAAATTGAAATTGAATTTTTAATCATTGGACAAAAAAACTCCACAAGTAGTAACCTAGAATACTGTCTAACACTCGATGGCTGCTCTGTCAAGTCCTCGTCGTCAGTTAGGAACCTGGGTGTGCTCTTTGATACCAATCTCTCATTTGAAAGCCACGTTTCTAGCATCTGTAAAACTGCATTCTACCATCTTAAAAATATATCTAAATTACGGCACATGCTTTCAATGCAAAATGCTGAACAGTTAGTTCATGCGTTCATGACCTCAAGGCTAGATTATTGTAATGCTCTACTGGGTGGTTGCCCTGCTCGCTTAATAAATAAACTGCAGCTGGTCCAAAACGCAGCAGCTAGAGTTCTTACTAGAACCAGGAAGTATGACCATATTAGCCTGGTTCTGGCAACACTGCATTGGCTCCCTATTAAACATCGTATACATTTTAAAATCTTGCTGATTACTTACAAAGCACTAAATGGTTTAGCACCCCAGTACTTGAGCGAGCTCTTAACGCATTATACTCCATCACGTCTATTGTGGTCTCAAAATTCTGGCCAGTTGATAATACCTAGAATATCAAAATCAACTGCAGGCAGTCGGTCCTTTTCCTATTTAGCACCTAAACTCTGGAACAGTCTTCCTAGCATTGTTCGGGAAGCAGACACACTCTGTCAGTTTAAATCTAGACTAAAAACACATCTCTTTACTATGGCATACACATAAAACATTTTTAATTTCTATTATTCAAATCAGTTAAATGATTGTTTTAGGCTGCATTAACTAGGTCAGCCAGAACCGGGAACACTTCCAATAACACCTGATGTACTCGTTACATCATAAGAAGAATGGCATCTACGCTAATGTTAGTCTCTCTGTTTATCCCGAGGTTTACTGCAGTTGGCCGGATCCGGGCCGTATCCAGACCAGATGGTGGACCTTAGCCTGGACATGACGACCATATCCCTGAAGTGTCTGTAGAGACAATAGTGTCAATTAAACTCCCCCTGTAAATGCCGCATCGACACAACATCCTCATTAAACCCGTCCCCGGCGTGACAACTCCAATCTTTCGAATAATCCTACGAATATCTATTTATCTAATATGACTTCTGACCTGTAATGTTGCCAGAATCATAATCATACACTATTTGTTCGTCGGCCAGAGGAGAACTGGCACCCCGACTGAGCCTGGTTTCTCCCAAGGTTTTTTTCTCCATTCTGGCCCTGAAGGAGTTTTGTCGCATTTGGCTTTTTGGCTTGCTCAGTTGGGGACACCTAAATTTCAACTATATTACTGATCTGCCCGCATTGACACTATATGATAATTGAACTGAGCTGGATGACATCACCATTTTCACCAGAGCGGCTGTACAGCCGAATCAAATTCCGTTGCATTATTTTCCTGTTACCACTGTGAAGCTGCTTTGAAACAATTGCCATTGTAAAAAGCGCTATATAAATAAAGGTGATTTGATTTGATTTGATTTGATTTAAGTGACTTAAGTGAATTTAAGTGAACGTCGCATGATTGTTGGTGCCAGGCAGGCTGGTCTGAGTATCCGAAAAAGAGAAAATATCCAGTGAGCGGCTGTCACTGTTATGTTCTCTTAGTATCTGTTTTCATGGACTTTCCGTTTGTTTTCATTTGTCACGTGGTTCCTTTGTTCAGTTTTCCTGCTCCTCATTTGTGTCATTGGTTTTCAGCTGTGTGTAATTAATTAGTCTCGTTTGTGTTTGCTATATAAGTTGAACCCTCACATTCATTCTCTGTTCGGTCACGTTTACGTTAAGTGTGTGTTGCCCTGCCTGTCAGCCTATTTTGTATTATTAAACGTTGTGTTGGAATTCTCTAATCATCGTCTTCGTCTGCCTTCCTGCAACCACCCGTGACAGATGACCGAACTGCCAAAAATGGACGACAGGGCCAAAAATAATCGTCCTGGCTCAGAAGAGCCATGTTTTTTTTTCCTTTTGTCAAAGACTTTTGTTGTTTGGCCATCACCAGCTCCTTGTTCTGGATCGGGGCAACCTTCAACCACCCTATCGACCTCCCAGACACCACAGGATAGGACTGTCAACCCTGCCAACAGTGCCTACAGTGCCAACAGTGCCAACAGCCCATGGCGGAGTAGAGGGAGGGAGGAGCCAAGGTTGTATAAAGGCTGACGACAACTATAGGACGACCGACGAAGACGAGGCTGATGGATCCACAGGCGCCGACGGAGAGCCGATGGACGTTGAGCCGCAGTTTGTGTTACCACCAGCAACGTCAGTGCCTGAGGATCCTGCGGCTCCGTTTCCAGTCTCGGATCTCTTCGCTCCATCTCGGCCTGTCGACCTGTCAGCTCCGTCTTGGCTCCTCCCACCTTCGGCTCCACCGGAGACCCTCAGACTTGCGGTTCCACTTGGCTCCCTCATCCTGCCGGCTCCCCCTTGGACAGTCGTCACACCACTTCCGCCACGGACCTGCGGGCCGTTCGCTGCACTCTGTCCCTCCACCCCTAGTGCTGCAGCGGGTTCCTCCTTACCCTCGGCGTCGCCTCTGTCCTCAGTCCCACCGGTTCCACCTCAGCCCTCGGGTACTCTGGCTTCGCCTTCAACAATCGTTGTCACGGCATCGCCTAGGTCCTCCAGTGATGTCGCTCGATTCCATCGGCTCTCCGTCGGCGCCTGTGGATCCATCAGCCTTGTCTTCGTCGGTCGTCCTATAGTTGTCGTCAGCCTTTATACTATATATACACTTTGGGCCTCTTAGTACCAATTGAGCATTTAAACTCCACAGCCGACCTGAGTATTGTTGCTGTCCATCCCTTTATGACCACAGTGTACCATCTTCTGATGGCATCTCAAACTGGTTTCTTGAACATGACAGTGAGTTCACTAAACTCAAATGGCCTCCACAGTCACCAGATCTCAATCCAATAGATAACCTTTGGGATGTGCTGGAACGGGAGCTTCGCATCATGGATGTGCAGCCGGCAAATCTACAGCAACTGTGTGATGCTCTCATGTCAATACGGACCAAAATCTCTGAGGAATGTTTCCAGCAGCTTGTTGAATCTGTGCCACGAAGAATTAAGGCAGTTCTGAAGGCAAACCCGTACCAACCCGTAAATGCAAATGGGTAGATGGAAAATGTATTTTATAAAAAATTAAAGTGTATATTTAAAATGTATTTTATTAGTACTGTCAAAATTAGCGTGTTAATGCATGCAAGTAATAATAACGCAATTAAGCATCCGTTTTTTTTCTGTCATCCTTTGGCTGGTGGTCATTGGCTGGACCACGCTCTTATTCGATGCAAATGCTTTTAAAATATTCAAGCGCGACAAAAGAGAATGCGCTGTCTGTGAATGTCCTGACACACACACACACACACGACACAACGCACAGAAAGACGCGAGCCAGTATCGCGCACACGGGCAGATCACCAGAATCGAGTTTTCTTTCACGCTTGAACGAACAATGACACAGAGAAATAAGCCAAAATGCCCGCTTTGTCGAGTATTCTCATAAGAGCAGTCTTAAATGAGTTAAATAACGTCTTAAATGAACTTAAATGAAAAGAGTTGAATGAGAAAATGAGATGTGCGTGACAGTGGCAGCAGCAGCAGCAGATCTTAAAGTGACAGCAGCCACTAATGCTGTCTGTCATTAATGTTAATCAAAGAACAAAGGTAACAGAGAAAATTTTAGCTTTAATAAGGATTAATCTATATTTAATTTATGCAGTTTGATAACTTTATTCAATTTCTGTATATTTCCTACCTGTTAGACAGAAGGCCACAGGTAAATATGACATTTCTTATAATGCCTTTATGTGAAGATTGTTTTAAGTTCACTTAAATTAAAAGATGTTATTTTTAAAAGCCTAATGTTGAAATTGATAGCTTTCAATTATATTGTAATGTTGAAGGTCTATCATTAATGTTAAAAAAAAATCATTTTCATTGAGACATCAGTACAGTATCAGTATCAGTGATACTAATCTATTAATCGCAATTAATTACAGAAAAATTTTTGATTATTTTTTAATCGATTGACAGCACTAATTTTTATATTTTATATATTTAGCTTGAAAATATCTTTTTAAATAATTTCCAAAGAATATATATAAATATATATATATATATATATATATATATATATATAAAAAGTATGTAAACATATTTTAAAATCTGTATTTGCAGTATTTTTGCCTATTTTTTAATATATTTAAAAATATATATGAAAAAATATAATTTTTGCCATATGAGGTGGAACGCAAAATAATACACAGTATTTGCTCTATTAAAGTATTCCAGTACAACTTCTATCCAGTACAATATATTCCAAGTCTTCTGAAGTCATACAATAACAGAAATTTAAGTTGTCATCCATAATAATTTTGCCCTTCGCTGCTCATTTGAGCATGTGCGTATTTAAACTTTCATAAGCTGCGTTTCCATTACCCTTCAGATTGCACAAATTGAAATTGCGAATTGAAAATACATCCAATGGAAACACGTCAATTCGCAAAAACTCCCATATATCGCAAAAAAGTTTTTACGCTCGCATGAGGTGGGTTTTTTTTTCCGGGCAATTCAAAAAAGGAATATTTCGCAAAACTGCAGTGTTTTTTTTCGCATTTACAGATCAAATGGCGTGCGTAAAAGTCGATCATTCTTCATAAAAGACAAAAGAATTACGGGAAGACTGGATTCTAAACAAGAAATGCCACAATTTATTAAGACCTTGAAGCAGATAAGGGAGAAACACCCAGAAACACCTCATACGTGGCCGCTCCCAAGTATAAGGTGCTTTCCTTGCCATTAGGCTAATGCTTGGATAACACGTCTACGTCACCTTAAAAAACAATGGCTAGTGCGGTGGCTGCGATTATACGTAAACCTACCAACATCCGCCACCATGATTTTTGGAATGACTTATCGTGAGAGGAAAAAAATTGTTTTAGTCACATAACATCAGTTAACGGAAACGCCATCATTTCGCAACAGTTTTTTAGAAAATATCGCAAATCTGTATTATGCAAATCTGTAATGGAAACCTGGCTATACATAACACCAATGTTTCAAGATACACAGCCACAAATAAGACCGATGTCAGAGGAAGATTATGCATAAATGAGCCATTTATTTTCTTAGCCTTTAAGGCATTAAAAAGGCATTTAAACAATGAAACGTGCAAGACTTTTCAAAGTGCTCTGGCCCTGAGCTTCCTGCTTGAACTCAGCAGTTAGTCAGTCAATGCCCACCACGTGAATGTCATCGCTTGACAGTGACATGAATAAGGGTATCAAGATCGATTGTACTTTTGAACTACAATGGCTCTTTAAATGAAACTGTTGCAATAGCTAAATAATTGAAACAGCATTTCAAATGCTGGTGAGGCCAATCGGAAGATTAACAGACACTTTGAGCATAGATAACGACTGCAGAAGCGTGTTGTGGATAAAAGTGAAAGTGACATGTGAAGGCCGAGTAACCCATACTCGGAATTTGTCTTATGCATTTAACCCATCCAAGTTAGTGCACACATTAAGAGTAGTGAACACACACACTGCAAACCATGGACACTCACTGCGTGTGTCCCCTGGGGAGCATCTGGGGAGAAATTGGGCGATAGGTGCCTTGCTCAAGGGCACCTTAGGAAGCGAACCCGCAACTTTCGGGTTTCCAGTCTGACTCTCTAACCATTAGGCCGTGACTGCCTCCTAAATACAGCATTCTGCATTTGACATTCTGTGCAATCGGGGCGATCAAGGCTGAATGCCCTCTTAGGGCTGATTTGGGGCTGAACTCTATTTGGCATCATTGCTACTGTTTTGCTTTCAGTCTTACACAAAAAAGTTCCAATTCATCATGAGAAGGGTATCCTCACAGATCTCAATATTGACCGTCATGACTAGACGTGATGCAATAAGATTCCAACAACACGCAATTTGTCTGTCCACTTCAGACACGACGTGACTATGAGACACGACCAAATCATTGAAAAATTACAGCCATTCAGAAGAGTGTGTGGGCGGAGTCTCTCTGTAAGCACACTGCACTCGCAATGAAATTGCCGCAACCGTTGGAGCAGGACGGTGCAAAGGACCTTCACAGGCACTGAGAGTAGAGTGACGCCACACCAGTTGTTATAGTCAGTCAAGTTGCCTTTCTTAGCCAGGTGGACAATCACCCCTTTCTGCCAGTCTTCAGGGACTTTTGCATCCTCCCAACAGGCGTTGGCCAGATCGGTAAGTGCTTGCATTAGCTCCGGCCCTCTGTTTTTAAGCATCTCGGCGGCGATCTAGTCCATGCCCGCAGCCTTCCAATTTTTAAGTGTATGCACCTCCACCATAAATTCGGCTAATCCGATGGATGCGTCAGAGACGGCTATATATTCTGTTTGGGCAAATTCATCCAGTTGGAGGATCCTCTCGGGGGCCTGTTGATTAAGCGTCCCTTGAAAGTCTATTTTGTGCTTCTTTGGTCAAGAGTGGCTTCCCATGCTTATCCTTAATGAGCACCCTGTGGCCCCCTTTTGACCCCGACAGATCACATTTTTTGTGATATTTTTTGCGTCGAAGATCGAGCCTCTCATCTGACATCAGACAGCCCCCAAGGGGCTTTGCTCCTCCACCATCATAGCATTTTGGTTGTTTAGTTTCTTCTCCCAATACATCAATAAACTCCTCACATATACTTGATGACAAATAAGATACACTCCCCCTTACTTTTTGTCTGCTTGTATTAATATGCTCTGTCAAATATTAGCTCTAAAATTCTTAGTTTCCATAGTTTCCATCCTAGGAGCTCATTCTTTATCACTGCCACCACATTTTGTTTGCAATTTGTTTGACCAGAGCTGAGTCCATCGCCTAAGTGTCTTTAGATCAATGGAATAAGGCTAGCATACAAGACATACTGTCCCATTGATGGAGAGTATAAAACCACTCTCATGAAATAAATCACTGGTAAGGGAGCGAGTCTTACCACCCAGACCACTATCCCTTAGGGAAGGAGTATATTTTGAGCTTCGGTTATGGAATAAACAAACATATTAATGTTTTATACATAAGTCACTTTGTTTCTGCTTTGATTGCTAAAGAAAATTGATCCAAACAAAACAGCAGAATCGTTGCACGTAGCTGTTCTAGCAGTTCCTGAATGAATCAGTTGAGTGAATGACTCAGTGAATCACTTCCTGAATAATTCAATGTTTTTGAACGATGGTTTGAGTGGATGATTCAATGACTCACTCAAAAAGACAGCCACTTGTCGCCACCTACTAGCGTAATAATGTTCAAAACGTAGAAACTTCTTTTTGCCCTTCCTCTGACATAATTTAGGCTGCACATGCTATTGAATAATGGCAATAGCAAAAAAGCAACTTGTTATAGCAAACTCACATTCATGTCTGGCTCCATTCTAGTAAAAAAAAAAAAAAAAGGTACATGACCTTTCACCATTCAAATAAATTCCAGATCACGTTATGGAAGTAAAATGTTTTGAAAATTGCAATTCTCATTGACTTGAACACAGTTCCTGCAGTTTAGATGACTGCAGCATACAGAAGAGCACTATTTGATTTGGACTTCTTGTCCTGAACTAAACAACATAAGCTAATTAACTGTTTGGGAACCAACCCACAAAAATCCACTTTGCCATTATTGCATTTAGGAGTGCTTGTATTACATTAAGTGGTTTTACATTGCTAATGAGGACTATAGGATCGGTCTGACCACACTAAAGGCTGTAGTTTCATATCATCACAGTGACATGGTGATCAATATGCATGCAGACAATTGTGAATCACAGAGTGCGTTCAGGAATAAAGTTCCCTTTCAGTCGGTCACATTCGATATACGTCGGACATCCTTGTTCCCTCCTTTAGGGAACGAGGGTTACATACGTAACCGAGGCGTTTATATTGTCAGCTTTTAGGAGGGCATTAGCATATGGAATAGACATGAACAAAAAGACAGCAATTTTGATATTTGTAAACAATGCAATGAAGGTTAATCCTATTATGTTTTTATTTTTGTGGACAGATAAAAATTCTATGCTGTGTGATTTAGCAAAAAGACACATAGAAATTGATTTCAGCACAGTGGATTAGCTTAGTGCATTTTCATTTTGTCTCAAAAATTAATAAAATTATTATTATTATTATTATTGTTGACAGGACTGTGTTCCATGGCCAGAAAGGATGTTAAACCAGGGAGCTATAAAATAATAAATGACTGTTCTGTATTCTGTATTTTTAAACAGCACATAAGATATTGGCAAGTGTTTGGCTCAACAACTGTGATGCTGCATGCTGATTCTAAAAGTCAAGAAGAGCGTTTGAAATGTGGAAAAGGTTAACTAATTATGATGCGCTAACACATCACAAGTGGCTTGCATCTCAAAGACTTGGCAAACTCTTGTGCAGCCTTGAACCGTACGCTCCAATCATAAAATGAGATTTAAAATGCCATAATCATTACAGGCACGTTGGAATCGGGTGCATGATTTATCTGCTTATCACAGTCTCGCCGTGTCCTCTCTTAAATACAGTCTCAATGACATGATTAGCAGGCGATATGGAGGCTCATGGCGGTTCCACATAAACAGCAGTGACTCCATCCGTGGAGATAAGATTGGCATCTCAGAGTGGAATATGACTGCCAATTCCGAAAAGGAACAGGAGAAGCGTCTCCCAGTGATACTGAGCATTAGCATTCCTCTTCCAGCCGGTCTGCACAAATGACTTTTGTCGGCCAAATTCATGAGGGGAAGCATGGAAGAGCCTGTAGTCTGGTAATAGCATCACACCTCAATATCCTCCTCCCCCCACCTCTCCCATTTCACACCTTCAGTTGTAGATGAGGGGGAAAATCCCAAGAATTAAAGGAATAGGTCACCATAACATGAACATTCTGTCATTATTTACTCTCATGTTTTTACGAAACCTTTTGACTTATAAAGTCAGAATTGCGAGTTATAAAGTCAGAATTGCGTGATATAAAGTCAGAATTGCGAGTTATAAAGTCAGAATTGCGTGATATAAAGTCAGAATTGCGAGTTATAAAGTCACAATTGCGTGATATAAAGTCACAATTGCGAGTTATAAAGTCAGAATCACGTGATATAAAGTCAGAATTGCGAGTTATAAAGTCAGAATTGCGTGATATAAAGTCAGAATTGCAAGTCATAAAGTCAGAATTGCGTGATATAAAGTCAGAATTGCGAGTTATAAAGTCACAATTGCGTAATATAAAGTCACAATTGCGAGTTATAAAGTCAGAATTGCGTGATATAAAGTCAGAATTGCGTAATATAAAGTCAGAATTGCGTAATATAAAGTCTGAATTGCGTGATATAAAGTCAGAATTGCGTGATAAAGTCAGAATTGCGAGTTATAAAGTCAGAATTGCGTGATATAAACTCGCAATTGCGTAATAAAGTCTGAAATGCGTGATAAAGTCAGAATTACGAGTTATAAAGTCAGAATTGCATGATATAAAGTCGCAATTGCGTAATAAAGTCTGAATTGCGTGATAAAGTCTGAAATGCGTGATAAAGTCAGAATTGCGAGTTATAAAGTTGCAATTGCGAGTTATAAATTCAGAATTGCATGATATAAAGTCCAAATTGCGTGATATAAAGTCAGAATTGCGTGATAGTCAGAATTGCGTGATATAAAGTCACAATTGTGCAATAAAGTCTGAATTGCGTGATAAAGTCAGAATTGCAAGTTATAAAGTCGGAATTGCGTGATATAAAGTCACAATTGCGTAATAAAGTCAGAATTGCGTGATATAAAGTTGCAATTGCGAGTTATAAAGTCAGAATTGCGTGATATAAAGTCAGAATTGCGTGATAAAGTCAGAATTGCGAGTTATAAAGTCAGAATTGCGTGATATAAAGTCACAATTGCGTAATAAAGTCAGAATTGCGTGATATAAAGTCAGAATTGTGTGATAAAGTCAGAATTGCGTGTTATAAAGTCAAAATTGCGTGATATAAAGTCAGAATTGCGTGATATAAAGTCACAATTGCAAGTTATAAAGTCAGAATTGCGTGATATAAAGTCAGAATTGCGTGATATAAAATCACAATTTCGAGTTATAAAGTCAGAATCGCGTGATATAAAGTCTGAATTGCGTGATAAAGTCAGAATTGCGTGATATAAAGTCACAATTACGAGTTATAAAGTCAGAATCACGTGATATAAAGTCAGAATTGCGTGATAAAGTCAGAATTGCGTAATATAAAGTCTGAATCGCGTGATATAAAGTCAGAATTGCGTGATAAAGTCAGAATTGCGTAATATAAAGTCTGAATTGCGTGATATAAAGTCAGAATTGCGTGATAAAGTCAGAATTGCGAGTTATAAAGTCAGAATTGCGTGATATAAACTCGCAATTGCGTAATAAAGTCTGAAATGCGTGATAAAGTCAGAATTACGAGTTATAAAGTCAGAATTGCATGATATAAAGTCACAATTGCGTAATAAAGTCAGAATTGCGTGATATAAAGTCGCAATTGCGAGTTATAAAGTCAGAATTGCGTGATATAAAGTCAGAATTGCGTGATAAAGTCAGAATTGCGAGTTATAAAGTCAGAATTGCGTGATATAAAGTCACAATTGCGTAATAAAGTCTGAATTGCGAGTTATAAAGTCAGAATTGCGTGATAAAGTCAGAATTGCGTGATATAAAGTCAGAATTGTGTGATAAAGTCAGAATTGCGAGTTATAAAGTCAAAATTGCGTGATATAAAGTCACAATTGCAAGTTATAAAGTCAGAATTGCGTGATATAAAGTCAGAATTGCGTGATATAAAATCACAATTTCGAGTTATAAAGTCAGAATCGCGTGATATAAAGTCTGAATTGCGTGATAAAGTCAGAATTGCGTGATATAAAGTCACAATTGCAAGTTATAAAGTCAGAATTGCATGATATAAAGTCAGAATTGCGTGATAAAGTCAGAATTGCGTAATATAAAGTCTGAATTGCGTGATATAAAGTCAGAATTGCGTGATAAAGTCAGAATTGCGAGTTATAAAGTCAGAATTGCGTGATATAAACATGCAATTGCGAGTTATAAAGTCAGAACTGCGTGATATAAAGTCAGAATTGCGAGTTATAAAGTCAGAATTGCGTGATATAAAGTCACAATTGCGAGTTATAAAGTCAGAATTGCGTGATATAAAGTCAGAATTGCGAGTTATAAAGTCAGAATTGCGTGATATAAAGTCGCAATTGCGAGTTATAAAGTCAGAATTGCGTGATATAAAGTCGGAATTGCGAGTTATAAAGTCAGCATTGTGTGATATAAAGTCGCAATTGCGAGTTATAAAGTCAGAATTGCATGATATAAAGTCAGAATTGCGTGATATAAAGTCAGAATTGCGTAATATAAAGTCTGAATTGCGTGATATAAAGTCAGAATTGCGTGATAAAGTCAGAATTGCGAGTTATAAAGTCAGAATTGCGTGATATAAAGTCGCAATTGTGAGTTATAAAGTTAGAATTGTGTGATATAAAGTCAGAATTGCGTGATAGTCAGAATTGCGTGATATAAAGTCGCAATTGCGAGTTATAAAGCCAGAATTGCGTGATATAAAGTCACAATTGCGAGTTATAAAGTCAGAATTGCGTGATATAAAGTCAGAATTGCGAGTTATAAAGTCAGAATTGCGTGATATAAAGTCGCAATTGCGAGTTATAAAGTCAGAATTGCGTGATATAAAGTCGGAATTGCGAGTTATAAAGTCAGCATTGTGTGATATAAAGTCGCAATTGCGAGTTATAAAGTCAGAATTGCATGATATAAAGTCAGAATTGCGTGATATAAAGTCAGAATTGCGTAATATAAAGTCTGAATTGCGTGATATAAAGTCAGAATTGCGTGATAAAGTCAGAATTGCGAGTTATAAAGTCAGAATTGCGTGATATAAAGTCGCAATTGTGAGTTATAAAGTTAGAATTGTGTGATATAAAGTCAGAATTGCGTGATAGTCAGAATTGCGTGATATAAAGTCGCAATTGCGAGTTATAAAGCCAGAATTGCGTGATATAAAGTCGCAATTGCGCGTTATAAAGTCAGAATTGCGTGATATAAAGTCAGAATTGCGTGATAAAGTCATAATTGCGAGTTATAAAGTCATAATTGCGTGATATAAAGTCAGAATTGCGTGATATAAAGTCACGATTGCAAGTTATAAAGTCAGAATTGCGTGATATAAAGCCAGAATTGCGTGATAAAGTCAGAATTGCGAGTTATAAAGTCAGAATTGCATGATATAAACATGCAATTGCGAGTTATAAAGTCAGAATTGCGTGATATAAAGTCAGAATTGCGAGTTATAAAGTCAGAATTGCGTGATATAAAGTCACAATTGCGAGTTATAAAGTCAGAATTGCGTGATATAAAGTCAGAATTGCGAGTTATAAAGTCAGAATTGCGTGATATAAAGTCGCAATTGCGAGTTATAAAGTCAGAATTGCGTGATATAAAGTCGCAATTGCGAGTTATAAAGTCAGAATTGCGTGATATAAAGTCAGAATTGCGTGATAAAAAGTCAAAATTGAGTGATATAAAGTCAGAATTGCGAGTTATAAAGTCACAATTGCGTGATATAAAGTCAGAATTGCGTGATAAAGTCAGAATTGCGTAATATAAAGTCGCAATTGCGTGATATAAAGTCGCAATTGTGAGTTATAAAGTCAGAATTGCGTGATATAAAGTCAGAATTGCGTGATAGTCAGAATTGCGTGATATAAAGTCGCAATTGCGAGTTATAAAGTCAGAATTGCGTGATATAAAGTCGCAATTGCGCGTTATAAAGTCATAATTGCGTGATATAAAGTCAGAATTGCTTGATATAAAGTCAGAATTGCTTGATATAAAGTCTGAATTGCGTGATATAAAGTCAGAATTGCATGATAAAGTCAGAATTGCGAGTTATAAAGTCAGAATTGCGTGATATAACGTCAGAATTGCGAGTTATAAAGTCAGAATTGCGTGATATAAAGTCAGAATTGCGAGTTATAAAGTCAGAATTGCGTGATATAAAGTCACAATTGCGAGTTATAAAGTCAGAATTGCGTGATATAAAGTCGCAATTGCGAGTTATAAAGTCAGAATTGCGTGATATAAAGTCGCAATTGCGAGTTATAAAGTCAGAATTGCGTGATATAAAGTCGCAATTGCGAGTTATAAAGTCAGAATTGCGTGATATAAAGTCAGAATTGCGTGATAAAAAGTCAGAATTGCGTGATATAAAGTCAGAATTGCGAGTTATAAAGTCACAATTGCGTGATAAAGTCAGAATTGCGTGATAAAGTCAGAATTGCGAGTTATAAAGTCAGAATTGCGTGATATAAAGTCAGAATTGCGTGATAGTCAGAATTGCGTGATATAAAGTCGCAATTGCGAGTTATAAAGTCAGAATTGCGTGATATAAAGTCGCAATTGCGCGTTATAAAGTCAGAATTGCGTGATATAAAGTCAGAATTGCGTGATAAAAAGTCAGAATTGCGTGATATAAAGTCAGAACTGCGTGATATAAAGTCACAAATGCAAGTTATAAAGTCAGAATTGCGTGATATAAAGTCTGAATTGCGTGATATAAAGTCAGAATTGCGTGATAAAGTCAGAATTGCGTAATATAAAGACTGAATTGCGTGATATAGTCAGAATTGCGTGATATAAAGTCACAAATGCAAGTTATAAAGTCAGAATTGCGTAATATAAAGTCTGAATTGCGTGATATAAAGTCAGAATTGCGTGATATAAAGTCACAAATGCAAGTTATAAAGTCAGAATTGCGTAATATAAAGTCTAAATTGCGTGATATAAAGTCAGAATTGCGTGATAAAGTCAGAATTGCGTAATATAAAGTCTGAATTGCGTGATATAGTCAGAATTGCGTGATAAAGTCAGAATTGCGAGTTATAAAGTCAGAATTGCGTGATATAGTCACAATTGCGAGTTATAAAGTCAGAATTGCGTGATATAAAGTCACAATTGCGATTTATAAAGTCAGAATTGCGTGATATAAAGTCAGAATTGCGTGATTAAAGTCAGAATTGCGTGATAAAAAGTCGCAATTGCGAGTTATAAAATCAGAATTGCGTGATATAAAGTCGCAATTGCGAGTTATAAAGTCAGATATAAAGTCTGAATTGCGTGATATAAAGTCAGAATTGCATAATATAAAGTCTGAATTGCGGGATATAAAGTCAGAATTGCGTGATATAAAGTCACAATTGCAAGTTATAAAGTCAGAATTGCGTGATATAAAGTCACAATTGCAAGTTATAAAGTCAGAATTACGTGATATAAAGTCACAATTGCGTAATAAAGTCTGAATTGCGTGATAAAGTCTGAAATGCGTGATAAAGTCAGAATTGCGAGTTATAAAGTCAGGACTGCGTGATATAAAGTCACAATTGCGTAATAAAGTCTGAATTGCGTGATAAAGTCAGAATTGCAAGTTATAAAGTCAGAATTGCGTGATAAAGTCTGAATTGCGTGATAAAGTCTGAATTGCGTAATAAAGTCAGAATTGCGTGATATAAAGTCAGAATTGCATGATAAAGTCAGAATTGCGAGTTATAAAGTCAGAATTGCGTGATATAAAGTCACAATTGCGTGATATAAAGTCGCAATTGCGAGTTATAAAGTCAGAATTGCGTGATAAAGTCAGAATTGCGAGTTATAAAGTCATAATTGCGAGTTATAAAGTCAGAATTGCATGATATAAAGTCAGAATTGCGAGTTATAAAGTCAGAATTGCGTCATATAAAGTCGCAATTGCGAGAAATAAAGTCAGTCTTTTTATCCCTCAGAATTGGACTTTATAACTCGCAATTGCAAGTTTATATCTCACAATTCTGAGAAAACAAGAACTGCAAGATGTAAACTAACAATTGTGAGATCAGAAAAAAGTCACAATTATTTTTTAAATGGTTTTATTACATGGCAGAAACAAGCTTCCATACTTTTGCATGCAATTACAAGTAACTGAGACCGGAGCTTTCAAGCTTCAAAAATGACTCAAAAGCATCATGAAAGTGTCATAAATGACTCACTTTCTGAAGACATATTCACATTTCAGTGAATAACTGTTTGATTTTCTTTCTGTTCCTCATAAAGGTATCGTTTGGCTTCATAAGGCCTGTTGTCTTGTAGTGTGCTAGTCATATGGACTACTTTTACGGTGCTTTTGCATCCTTTTTGAAACTTGAAAGTTCTAAAGAACTCACCTCCAAGTCTTTATGTTATTCTGGTCCTCAGATAATCCTTCAGTGGAAGTCTATGGGGTTTTTATTTTTATTTATTTATTTAATTACATTTTTTTGCCTGTTTTATCATCTGCCAAGAAAATTGTCACACAAAATAATCATCAAAATAATAATCATCAAACCCCCAGTAAAATTAACTGCAGGAAGGGCTAAATTGACGAGCACTAATCTTGTCACTGACTGTGCTAATATTCAAACACTTTCATCATTTAAGTCCTCATCTGCATATAAAGTGAGGCCTGTGTTTGCTTATTATGTTGAGTTTGCAATCCCAGAAGGTGTATGAATGCTGTATGAATATATGTTAGTAGCGCTCTTAAGCTCTGAATAGCGGCCTGTCTGCCAGCATGTACATCCATTGTAATTGTAAATGTGCATTAAGCATGGCACAATGAATCCCATGTCTAGGCACTTGTTCAAACAGAACAGATTGTTGTTGAGAAGTCAAAGACCAGAATTCAGCAAAATTAAAATGAAGGGTTCAGACGAATTGGCACCACAGATTTATGGTCACAGAAGTCATAATTACCAAGCGCTGCCAGCATGTGTGACCATAATTTGCACAGCATAAGAGTTAGTATAAAGCACTCTGAAATAGTCTAATTTGCAAGTTAAAACTGATTTACATACAGGACTGCATTTGCATGTTTGAAATTTGAGGATGAAAACTCAAGTGAGAAGAAAAAGCAAAAAAACAAATGCATAATTAACCTTAACCAGAGATACTTGCTCTTTGTCACAAAGTATTAATAGCTTATCCTAAAAAAGTGAAGTTTAATGTTATCCCATACTTAACAGTCCCCTGCTCCAGAGTGTTTCATTAGCAATCCAAAAACATGGCCCATATCAATTTCCAGCACTTGACATTTTGATTCGTCACATACACAAGCCTTTTACACTTGCGTTCATATTACAATCATCATGAAATACTTTAGTGGCACTTCAGTACAGCAATCTGCATTAGTTGGTGTTTTCTACAGGGTCATTTCCCAGCAGTGCTAATGGATGTGGTTGCAAAAAGCCATTGTGTAGCGTTACTTTAAGGTGAATCAGCATGTTATCCATTCAGATACTTTGCTTGTTTCAGAGGCCATAATATTCTCATAATATTCAGGCCATATTGTGTAATTCAGCTGAGGGTTCCCGTGTGGTCACACATTAACCCCAGAGAGACCCGAGCTGCTAAAAGCTTTAAGTAACAGCGTGCCAGGAAAACTCACAGACTGTGCATGTTGGTCAACAGAAACAAAGGTCTATTGGGCATCTCACAATGTTCATTTTTGTTTTGTTCATCATTATAAATTCAATCTAATGGGCGGTACAGCATCAGTATATGACACAGTATATGAATTCAGAATAGTATGCATTATAAAAATACTAGAACCCAAAGGGTCATGTTTAGGCTGGTTGGCATCATTCAATAAGCCCTTCAATAATGCAGGTATTTTGCTGTAACTACACCATCTGTGAATCAGTCAACTCAGGCCTTAGCTAGCTACTAAAACAATCAGGAACTGGAATTATTAACCACACTGAAAAAAAATCTATATTTTTGACGTTTTCCAGGTGAACTAAACATCTAAACATCCTAGAACAAGATACATTTACCTCAGAAAAAAGGGTCTTTTTAAATCTAAAAACCAAAACACGGGTAAGCAATTCGGGTAGGAATCCAAAATAAAATTTAAAGAGTCGCTTAACTCAAAAACACAGGGAAGATAGTCCATCAACAGGCAACAAAAACACAGATAAGTCGATGTAACACAACGGGCCCTATCATACACCCGGCGCAATGTGATGCCAGGCGCGACGCAAGTGTTTTTTTGCTAGTTTCAGCAGTTATCATTTTCACGTCCAGCGCCACGTTGTTTAAATAGCAAATGCACTCGTGCCCATCTGTTCGCCCCTGTGTTGGTCTGAAAAACGAGGTGTGTTCAGGCGCATTGTTGGCGTGTTGCTATTTTGAGGCAACTGAAAACAACTGCGCCATTGACCAACAAAAATCTGGTCTAAAGTCAATAGCGCAGTATTTTTTGTGTTATTTAAAGGGCGGGTTAGTAATATGCGTCTATAGGCGGGTGCACAACGCACGTACACTCTGCTTATTACACAAACAAAAAGCGCAGCAGCACACAAACATTTTTAAATAATAAAAATAAAAGGATTTCTCTCTGGAGAAGCGTTCAGTTTTTCCGCTCGCAAATTCCGCAATGTAAATAGTGAATCCGTCATGGTGCAAGCACAACTGGCTTTTAAAGGGAATGGGAGATGGACACATTTCAAGGCCACATTTAAAGGAGCCTTCGAATTGGACGCAATCTGCCTTCTCTGAATTGGATGCACAATGACTGAGTGCAAGTGAACAGTTTAAATACAAGTCCAACCGAGACTGTGATTAGCTGCAGGTGTGTATGATTAGAGTGAGAGCGGGGCAGAATCCAGAGTGTGCATGTGACAAATAGCTTTCATTTTAGTTTTAGAGTAAGTTTACTAGGGCTGGGTAAAAAATATTGATTTCTCGATTTTAATCGATTCTAATTTTTACGGACCAATATTGATTCTTAAATCCCAATGTGACAAGCAGGGTGGGCGAGAGCCATGAGAGAACAGCGCGAGGCCAGTGGCGTAATTGCAAATGAGCGTCACCTGCGCGTTACACCGGTCTCGTATCTCTCACGAAGGAGCTCGGATGCATAAAAGGAGGAGCAACGACAGTGAAGGACGAGAGAGGACCAGGCCTGGACTTTACGTTGTGTTTTGTTTATGTATTATTATGTGTGCTGCAGCACTTGCAGCATTGTGTTTATTTATTTATTAAAGTGTTGAAACATTCACCAGTTCCCACCTTCTTCCCATGTCAACGAACTTTGTTACATTGGTGCCGAAACCCGTGAGGAAGGAGGGACATGCTGTCGGAGAGCCCTCGCTGCTGAGGGGGATCGTGGTGCTGAGGAGGTTGGGCAGTGCGGAAGAGGGAAGACCGCAAGTGGCTGCCCGAGGCGGTGGTGCTGGAGCGACGGAAGACCCGGTGGGACGGAGAGCTCGCTGCCGTGCTCCTGGGTCGAGGTGGGGTGGCTGCCGTCCGAGAGGGAGCGGAGGAGTCGCCGTTTTTCGCCGTGGGCTGGAGCCTGCTGCCGTCTGCCATGATGGGGAGGAGCAGGGAACGCGGGACTCACTGCTGGCTGCCCTCAGCTGGAGGAGCCATCGCCGGCCGCCAGGAGGCGGAGGAAGATCGAGCCGTCCACGAAGCGTCCAGTTCCATCGCATGGCACCACGAGGAAGAGCCTCTCGGCTGGCTGAGGACTGAGAGCCAGTGTGTCCGGGAACCGGACCAAGATTTATTTATTTTTTCTCCTCTCTCTTCTCTCGTCTCTGTCGCTCCTTGTGCATCCGTCTACTTTTCTCTCGTCTCGTCTGTCCTTACCCCCAGGTGCTGCGGCCGGCGAGACTGGCACCGGGGGGGAGTAGAACGCAGTCTCGTTCTGTGAGGGGCGATGGGGGTATGTGACAAGCAGGGCGGGAGAGAACCATGAGAGAACGGCGCGTCACCTGCGCGTCACACCGGTCTCATATCTCTCAAGGAGGAGCTTGGATGCATAAAAGGAGAAGCGACGACAGTGAACGACGAGAGAGGCCAGGCCTGGGCTTTATGTTGTGTTTTCTGTTTAATTATGTGTGTGCGGCAGTCGTCCGTGAGGAGGCTTTCATTTTGTGTTTATTATTTATTAAAGTTGTTTAAACGTTCGCCGGTTCCCGCCTCCTTCTTCCCATAACAAAGAACACTGTTACACCCAAGAATCAATTAGTCTTCAAGTTTTCAATTGATGAATGAACGGAACATTGTAGCCTGCCTCCCATCCAATAAATCGCAATAATCTTTGTGCTTTGAAAAAAAAAATATATATATATACCATTTTGCAGCGTGACAGATCGCTATAGTGCCTCAGTTCAAGAGAAGCGGCAGCACGGAGCGCACTTAAACCGATCATCTCCTCCACTTTAATACCAGTTACAGCGTGAAATAAACATGAAGGAACATCTGATGGTATGTTTAAAGATACAGTACAACTTACTGAAATCCGTATCATGTCACATGTAATTGTGTAAAAAGTTGTTGTCATGTAAATGAACAGCTAAAACACATAAAAAGTTTAACATTTTTAGTTGAAAACGGTGTCGTGTAAATGCCCCCTAAGTTAACAATAATAACACTGCTACACGGTTTGGATTTTAGAATATATATATATTGTTTTAAGAATCTTTCAATATTTTACTGGAAAACAACACAAAAATATGTTTGTCTGGTTTTTTTTTGCAGTGCAAAAGCATTTCTTAAATTTGCCATTCCTAGAATATGTGCACTGAACACAAGGTCATGGCTCTCTTTAAAGAATGCATCCATTTCAATATTTACTTGGTTATGTCTTAAAGTGAAAGCCATGTTTAAATGTGTCCTCTGAATGCACTCAAGAGAGAGATGACTTAGTATAAATATTAATGTTAGCAGTAGAGTTTCTAGCCAGGCTGTGTCAAAGTGGAGATTAGCATGGCCTATCTTTAGAAGTACAGCGGATTAGAGATACAAGCATCCTTGTGAGTTTCTGGCTGCATCCCAATTCACATACCTCAACTAAGTATGTACTTCAGTAGTGAAGGCCGTACATGGGCAAGTTTTGACCTTTTAAAAAAACTTTCAAATATTCATCTGCCACAATCCAGTAGCATTTAACATGAAGTAGTGAAAGCAAAAAAATTGGGGGCGTGTCCACTTATGATGGGGAGGAGAGTGAGCCAATCAGCAATAGGGGGCGTGTCCACTCATAATGGGGGAGGAGTGAGCCAATCAGCAATTAGAATGGTGAAAACTTAGAAGAAATGTGGACTAGGACCTAAACTTTTCTTTTACGATTTAAAAAAAAACAATTTTAAAATCGTAAAAGAAAAAAAAAAATCGCGATAGTTAGTTGAATACATTTTTTCCCCCAGCACTACCTTCTAATGGTGTTAACACGACAACGATGTACTAAAAATGGAAAAGTTTTTCCTTTGCATTTTTCACGTACAGACAACAATGTTATTATTAAAACGATCCCCATTCACATGTATCCGCGAAAACGACAAAAAACGCTGTATTCTGCTGCCAGGCCAGTAGTTAGCGATGTCACTTTGTAAACAAACACTATGGGCCCTGTTTTAACGATCTAAGCGCATGGTCTAAAGTGCATGGATGGCGCAGGTGCACTTAGGGCGTGTCCGAATCCACTTTTGCTAGTTTAACGACGGGAAAAATGGTCGCACACCCACCGCATGGTCTAAAAGGGTTGTCCTTATTCTCTTAATGAGTAATGGGTGTGTTTTGGGCGTAACATGCAATAAACCAATCAGAGTCTCATCTCCCATTCCCTTTAAAAGCCAGTTACGCTTGCATTTAAACAACTTGGTGCAGGACATGAAAATGATAACTGCGTCGGGCTGAAAACTAGCAAAAAACACTTGCGTTGCGCCTGGTGCCGCATTGCGCCGGGTGTATGATAGGGCCCTATGTGCCTATAGACTGAACACGTAATACGCATGTGCATGACATCACCGCTTTCAAAAATTCCCTTTTTTGTAGTTTACATGAAGATGATAACGGTACCGTTTTCAAAAACTTTGAAACCCTTTTAAAAAATTTGCCTTTTCAGCCCCCCAAACCACGCATTAAAAAAAATTCTGTTTTTAATTGAAAACGATGTCGTGTAAACGGCCCCTAAGTAATGAAATGTGTGACATGAGGTTTACGATCCAGACGGCATGCATGTAGAAAGCAATAAGAAGCGCATAAGGTTGGCCATCTCTTCATGTTTACAGTTATTTGAGCTTCAGCACAGCGAGATGATAATAATATCTGTCATTGGGGCTTTCGTAAATGGCCTTTCTCAATTCAGAGACTCATGATAGACTCAGATCATATCCTGCGAGACTCTAATGAGGGCCAGGCCTGTGACGGAAGGACTAATGGCATCATTACTAGAGTCAAGTTCCCTCCGCTGCCCTTTATTTTAGCACACTGGGGAATGTCAGCACAGATATGAGGACAAGGCCCTCCACTTCCCCGGCAGCTGAAGAGCCAATCCATCCAGAGTGCTACCCATAAACCTTGTGCCTCACCTCTTATTACAAACACATAAAGAGGGTTTTTGCACTTCGACCTCCTCACAAACAGACAGACCGTTAGAGCTGCATGAAACTGGCCTCGTTGGTATTCTATGCCAGAAACACACAGAATGGAAGCAAACTCTATTTGCACATCAGGATGATTGCATGCTGCAGTCGGCAGCCATTTGCGGTCTGGCCTCTAAAGCACAACATATATGTCTAACACAAACCCGATTCCAAAAAAGTTGGGACACTGTACAAATTGTGAATAAAAAAGGAATGCAATAATTTACAAATCTCATAAACTTATATTTTATTCACAATAGAATATAGATAACATATCAAATGTTGAAAGTGAGACATTTTGAAATGTCATGCCAAATATTGGCTCATTTTGGATTTCATGAGAGCTACACATTCCAAAAAAGTTGGGACAGGTAGCAATAAGAGGCCGGAAAAGTTAAATGTACATATAAGGAACAGCTGGAGGACCAATTTGCAACTTATTAGGTCAATTGGCAACATGATTGGGTATAAAAAGAGCCTCTCAGAGTGGCAGTGTCTCTCAGAAGTCAAGATGGGCAGAGGATCACCAATTCCCCCAATGCTGCGACGAAAAATAGTGGAGCAATATCAGAAAGGAGTTTCTCAGAGAAAAATTATAAAGAGTTTGAAGTTATCATCATCTACAGTGCATAATATCATCCAAAGATTCAGAGAATCTGGAACAATCTCTGTGCATAAGGGTCAAGGCCGGAAAACCATACTGGATGCCCGTGATCTTCGGGCCCTTAGACGGCACTGCATCACATACAGGAATGCTACTGTAATGGAAATCACAACATGGGCTCAGGAATACTTCCAGAAAACATTGTCGGTGAACACAATCCACCGTGCCATTCGCCGTTGCCGGCTAAAACTCTATAGGTCAAAAAAGAAGCCACATCTAAACATGATCCAGAAGCGCAGGCGTTTTCTCTGGGCCAAGGCTCATTTAAAATGGACTGTGGCAAAGTGGAAAACTGTTCTGTGGTCAGACGAATCAAAATTTGAAGTTCTTTTTGGAAAACTGGGACGCCATGTCATCCGGACTAAAGAGGACAAGGACAACCCAAGTTGTTATCAGCGCTCAGTTCAGAAGCCTGCATCTCTGATGGTATGGGGTTGCATGAGTGCGTGTGGCATGGGCAGCTTACACATCTGAAAAGGCACCATCAATGCTGAAAGGTATATCCAAGTTCTAGAACAACATATGCTCCCATCCAGACGTCGTCTCTTTCAGGGAAGACCTTGCATTTTCCAACATGACAATGCCAGACCACATACTGCATCAATTACAACATCATGGCTGCGTAGAAGAAGGATCCGGGTACTGAAATGGCCAGCCTGCAGTCCAGATCTTTCACCCACAGAAAACATTTGGCGTATCATAAAGAGGAAGATGCGACAAAGAAGACCTAAGACAGTTGAGCAACTAGAAGCCTGTATTAGACAAGAATGGGACAACATTCCTATTCCTAAACTTGAGCAACTTGTCTCCTCAGTCCCCAGACGTTTGCAGACTGTTATAAAAAGAAGAGGGGATGCCACACAGTGGTAAACAGGGCCTTGTCCCAACTTTTTTGAGATGTGTTGATGCCATGAAATTTAAAATCAACTTATTTTTCCCTTAAAATGATACGGTTTGAATGAATGAATGATTTTCTCAGTTTAAACATTTGATATGTCATCTATGTTGTATTCTGAATAAAATATTGAAATTTGAAACTTCCACATCATTGCATTCTGTTTTTATTCACAATTTGTACAGTGTCCCAACTTTTTTGGAATCGGGTTTGTACATCAGCACTTTTGAAAAAAAAAAACTAGGCCCTTAAGAACGCTGCATGATGCTGCCACTTATCGATGTACGTGACATATAACAATATTGTATGTTTGCTAAAACAATCAAACCAGCAATATGGTAATTTCGTAACCTGTAATGCGTTTTCAGCCATGTTTTAATAATATTGGCAGGTAAGACAAGAGTCTCTGAGCATATTCAACAGAATGCAAGTTAACAACATCTTGCTACACAATCTGTGAAAAGTCACACACATTTGACCAAATTTATATTTCTCATGATTTAAAAAAAAAAAAGGTTTTGATCTAAATAATTCTGCTTAAATGATTCATATTAGTTTTGTAAAGAAAATTCTTTCTAAAAGTAAAGTTTTAATGAATTAATTGGCACATCATTTATTTTTTATTAAAGGTTTTATTAAAGGTGTATTATTTCCATGAATTCCTAAAATAATAAAATGCATTAAATGGATCTTGGATTGATGAATCGATTAATAATTAAATCAATCAATTGTTTATTAAAAGTTCAAATTGCTTTACTATTATTTTAAAATGTGTAAAATGTTCATAATAAAGAATGGTTATGTTTGTCCACTGGTATAGTGTATATGAATCTTTCAAAGAAAAAAAATGAGTGCTGTCAAATCGATTAATCGTGATTAATCACATCTAACATAAACGTTTTCGTTTATATAATGTATGTATATATATATATATATATGTGTGTGTGTGTGTGTGTGTGTGTGTGTATATATATATATATATATATATACACACACACAGACATGCACACATACACATATATGTATATATATACACACACATTTATTATATAAACTAAAACTTTTATGTTAGATTTGATTCATCGTGATTAATTGATTTGACAGCATTAAAAAAATAAATTTGTATTCTGATTTTATTTCCATGAGTATATAAAATAATATAAATGCATTAAATGGACCTAGGATTGATAAATCAGTTGATAGGCTAATTAAATTAATCATCTGGCATTTTATTAAAAGTTCTAAATTAAAATAATTCTTTATTATTCTAAAATGAGTCAAATATTCATAATAAACAATCAGAATGTGTGTCCAAACTTTTGACTGGTAGTATATCAATCTTTCTGAGAAAGAAAAATGTATTTGTATTCTAAATTTCCATTTCCATGAGTGTCCAAAAAAGAATGGATCTTGGATTGATAAATTATGTTATTCTAAATGAGAAAGAGGTCTTTCAGCTGGTTTCACATATTATTGATCCAGACAAAAACACACTTGTATGGAAATAATACAGTAATGTAGTAGAGTAATGAGAATGAGATCATCCTAACTTAACTTAGCGTTCCTGTAGCTCAAACACTTGCAGGGAACGCAAATGATAAAATCCAAAGAGATTAGGGCTGGATTTCCCGATAACGTTGTCTCTTAGCGTGCTACGAAGACTCTAAAGGTATAACTTAACTAAAGGTATACCATTTCTAGGCGTGTTCCCAAACTATATCTTAGGAGGTTGCATAAGGTACAGTGGGGAGAACAAGTATTTGATACACTGCTGATTTTGCAGGTTTGCCCACTTACAAAGCATGTAGAAGTCTGTAATTTTTATCATAGGTACTCTTCAACTGTGAGAGACGGAATCTAAAACAAAAATCCAGAAAATCACATTGTATGATTTTTAAGTAATTAATTTGCATTTTATTGCATGACATAAGTATTTGATACATCAGAAAAGCAGAACTTAATATTTGGTACAGAAACCTTTGTTTGCAATTACAGAGATCATACGTTTCCTGTAGTTCTTGACCAGGTTTGCACACACTGCAGCAGGGATTTTGGCCCACACCTCCATACAGACCTTCTCCAGATCCTTCAGGTTTCGGGGCTGTCGCCGGGCAATACGGACTTTCAGCTCCCTCCAAAGATTTTCTATTGGGTTCAGGTCTGGAGACTGGCTAGGCCACTCCAGGACCTTGAGATGCCTCTTACGGAGCCACTCCTTAGTTGCCCTGGCTGTGTTTCGGGTCGTTGTCATGCTGGAAGACCCAGCCACGACCCATCTTCAATGCTCTTACTGAGGGAAGGAGGTTGTTGGCCAAGATCTCGCGATACATGGCCCCATCCATCCTCCCCTCAATACGGTGCAGTCGTCCTGTCCCCTTTGCAGAAAAGCATCCCCAAAGAATGATGTTTCCACCTCCATGCTTCATGGTTGGGATGGTGTTCTTGGGGTTGTACTCATCCTTCTTCTTCCTCCAAACACGGCGTGTGGAGTTTAGACCAAAAAGCTCTATTTTTGTCTCATCAGACCACATGACCTTCTCCCATTCATCCTTTGGATCATCCAGATGGTCATTGGCAAACTTCAGACGGGCCTGGACATGTGCTGGCTTGAGCAGGGGGACCTTGCGTGCGCTGCAGGATTTTAATCCATGACGGCGTAGTGTGTTACTAATGGTTTTCTTTGAGACTGTGGTCCCAGCTCTCTTCAGGTCATTGACCAGGTCCTGCCGTGTAGTTCTGGGCTGATCCCTCACCTTTCTCATGATCATTGATGCCCCACGAGGTGAGATCTTACATGGTGCCCCAGACCGAGGGAGATTGACCGTCATCTTGAACTTCTTCCATTTTCTAATAATTGCGCCAACAGTTGTTGCCTTCTCACCAAGCTGCTTGCCTATTGTCCTGTAGCCCATCCCAGCCTTGTGCAGGTCTACAATTTTATCCCTGATGTCCTTACACAGCTCTCTGGTCTTGGCCATTGTGGAGAGGTTGGAGTCTGTTTGATTGAGTGTGTGGACAGGTGTCTTTTATACAGGTATCGAGTTCAAACAGGTGCAGTTAATACAGGTAATGAGTGGAGAACAGGAGGGCTTCTTTAAGAAAAACTAACAGGTCCGTGAGAGCCGGAATTCTTACTGGTTGGTAGGTGGTCAAATACTTATGTCATGCAATAAAATGCAAATAATTATTTAAAAATCATACAATGTGATTTTCTGGATTTTTGTTTTAGATTCCGTCTCTCACAGTTGAAGTGTACCTATGATAAAAATTACAGACTTCTACATGCTTTGTAAGTAGGAAAACCTGCAAAATCGGCAGTTTATCAAATACTTGTTCTCCCCACTGTATACCTTCTTAAGTGCGACGTTACCAGGTGCTGTCCGTGGCGGTGGTGCTGAATTGGTTTATCAATGGCTCAAAAATCGATGATTCACTCTATGCAGGGGATGTTTAACTGCGTTATGTGAGAAAGCGGTGTTCTTTATAATAGAAGCACTTCAGAAAAAGTTGAAATGGGATTTATCAGGACTCGTGAAATCTTATAAATATAATCCAAATTGCAAACTAAATCCAACCGTGGATATTTTACATATAATTTTGAAATGATTGTGTGAACACGCAACCTCTCATGCCCAAACGTATCATGCATCAACCCACTACACTAACTGGCAGTATGCCATTTATATTATCATAATATATTTTGCCATAGTCTTCATTTACAAGCAGGGTTAATTGCCCGCATCACATTATTATTGTAAATCACTAATTTCTGTTATTGGATGACCTACTCAATAAAAGCGCAACACGCGAAACCTATAAATCAACAGCTACTATAGCGGAGAAAAAGAAAGAAAGAGAAGAGCCGCCAGCAGCTGAATTTCAGGTCTGGGCTCCGCCGAGTTTGTCTTGACAAAGTTCTACAAAGATCTAAAAGCTGCTGAATTTTCTGCCGTGGCAGGCAAAATTTATTTTGAATTGCAGCTTCTGACATGGTAGCCAAGGGACTAAAGTTTTCACGGATTAAATAGTGCACATAGAAATGGCTCCGCGGCCGGCGCAGTCTTTGATTTAGCACAACTATTCGCTGTATCGCTGCCATAGTTTGACCAAACTCCCCATCACAATCATTCCCTTTAAATAGACTCCATAATGATTTGCCAGCTGATGTACCTTTGGATAATATAATTAAAAACTTAACAACCATCAGTGTAATGACAATTGTATTCTTTGCATGAAAACACTTCAATTAGCAGAATTATATTCGTATAGACTGAGATGTAAAGAAACAGTGGTGGCCACTATCGTGATGAACTGTCAATAGTGATAAGGTATAGCTAAGAGTGGTCCAGACCAACCTTACGAACGAATGACTTACAGAAGGCTAAGAACGTTTCGGGAAACATGTATTAACATTAAGGTACAGCTTAAGGTATAACTTAAGAACAACGTAGCGTTAAGAAGGTTTAGGGAAATGCAGCCATGCACTTCATCAGTTTGTCCACCCATGGACTTGGCGCCATGTTCTAACATTTGATCTACTGCAGGAACGCTTGAATTATATTTTTCCATTCCTGCAGAGAAAACATCTGAATGAAGACAAAAATGTGTGTCCTGTGTATCTGTAAATGTGTTTGTGAAGGTCATGATTGTGTCTGAAATGTAATTTTGCTGTATTTTACGGCTCTAATAGGGACACCTAATGCATTCTCAGAACCTCATAATTCATGCGGCTCTCCAGAAGATGCCAATGACCTTCTTCTATACGTGTTTCACTATTTTTGTCTAGTTTCGTCTGGTGTCAGAAGCACAGAATTCCCAAGCACTTCCAGCAAGATACTTAAAAGTTTCTGTCGACAAAGTCACAGCGACTGCTGTTTGAATTCTGAAGCAGAGAACGTGTTATATTCAGAGCGGATTTTAACAGAACAAAATGGTGTGTCAAAATCAATTAACGCTTGGAGGATTGAGAGATCACAGATTGGAGGGTCATAATTATAACCTGCTCTTGGCTGGCAGTTTTTCTTTTCAACAAGATTGATCTACATAATTGCAGAAAGCAGTCAGGAGGCAGTATGTCTGACAGGATGTTTTCGGAGGTTCTCAGAAGACAAACAAAAGGCTCCTACAGGATTTCTGGTCTGACGGATCTGACGATGTGAATGACGGGTTTGATAGCCCACCTCACACAGTCATGAAAGACAGCTGGATTTATAAACGACTTGATGACTCACTAAAATGAAACAGAATATGAAAATCCTGGCAGTATTGTATTTTAGTTTACTGCTATTGAACTGCATTTTAAAGTCTCTCATTTTGAAGCTAGTACTTCAATTGAGTACTACTATAATGTTAGTCAAGGGTTCTTGCACCAAAAATTTCTTTTTTAATTTAGCTGTTCACGTTCTCTCGAATTTTTTAAATTATTCAACTTAAAAAGTGAAAAATTGTCACTTGACTTCCAACTTGTGCAAAAATCTAAAACAAGAACTCCAATTTTGCTGATCTGTGGGTGTATGAAGTCACACGAAGACCTAGGAACCTAGGAAGATGTACATTATTAATGCCAATGTTCACTTTTCAGCAAAATCTCAGTAAACCAATAGACCTTAAGGCCAAAGTATAGGCCTACTTCACTTTTTACGCATACAGGGCGTACAGTACTTTGTACGCGCAGGTTGCACATGCGCATTAATTTTTTTTTGCAGTATTTACATGGGTTGTAACTCGTGGCGAGAGATTGCTCAAAACTGTGTCGAACGCCTGTGTACGCGTATAAGTCAAAAGAAGTATACACTCACCTAAAGGATTATTAGGAACACCTGTTCAATTTCTCATTAATGCAATTATCTAATCAACCAATCACATGGCAGTTGCTTCAATGCATTTAGGGGTGTGGTCCTGGTCAAGACAATCTCCTGAACTCCAAACTGAATGTCAGAATGGGAAAGAAAGGTGATTTAAGCAATTTTGAGCGTGGCATGGTTGTTGGTGCCAGACGGGCCGGTCTGAGTATTTCACAATCTGCTCAGTTACTGGGATTTTCACGCACAACCATTTCTAGAGTTTACAAAGAATGGTGTGAAAAGGGAAAAACATCCAGTATGCGGCAGTCCTGTGGGCGAAAATGCCTTGTTGATGCTAGAGGTCAGAGGAGAATGGGCCGACTGATTCAAGCTGATAGAAGAGCAACTTTGACTGAAATAACCACTCGTTACAACCGAGGTATGCAGCAAAGCATTTGTGAAGCCACAACACGCACAACCTTGAGGCGGATGGGCTACAACAGCAGAAGACCCCACCGGGTACCACTCATCTCCACTACAAATAGGAAAAAGAGGCTACAATTTGCACGAGCTCACCAAAATTGGACAGTTGAAGACTGGAAAAATGTTGCCTGGTCTGATGAGTCTCGATTTCTGTTGAGACATTCAGATGGTAGAGTCAGAATTTGGCGTAAACAGAATGAGAACATGGATCCATCATGCCTTGTTACCACTGTGCAGGCTGGTGGTGGTGGTGTAATGGTGTGGGGGATGTTTTCTTGGCACACTTTAGGCCCCTTAGTGCCAATTGGGCATCGTTTAAATGCCACGGCCTACCTGAGCATTGTTTCTGACCATGTCCATCCCTTTATGACGACCATGTACCCATCCTCTGATGGCTACTTCCAGCAGGATAATGCACCATGTCACAAAGCTCGAATCATTTCAAATTGGTTTCTTGAACATGACAATGAGTTCACTGTACTAAAATGGCCCCCACAGTCACCAGATCTCAACCCAATAGAGCATCTTTGGGATGTGGTGGAACGGGAGCTTTGTGCCCTGGATGTGCATCCCACAAATCTCCATCAACTGCAAGATGCTATCCTATCAATATGGGCCAACATTTCTAAAGAATGCTTTCAGCACCTTGTTGAATCAATGCCACGTAGAATTAAGGCAGTTCTGAAGGCGAAAGGGGGTCAAACACAGTATTAGTATGGTGTTCCTAATAATCCTTTAGGTGAGTGTACTTTGCAAGGCTGTGCGTTCGACTGTGTGCATACGCTCGCGTCCGTGTAAAAAAAACTAAGTATACTTTCGGCTTTAGTCAGGTTAGACACCATATTGAATTTAATGTGGATGAAAGTGGCTGTGAGGGATGGACTTAGGAGTTTTTGTCTACTGAAAGGTTTTTTTAGTCAACAACAGTATAATCCAACCACACTGTACTTTGTTTTCATTCCTGTGAAAAATTAAATATCGCTGCAACACGTTGATGCACATTTGTATAAAGTTGAATTCTGCTAAATTTTGGTCTCTGTCTCCTCAAATCACTAACTCTGACTGAAAATGAATGGCTTACATTTTGCTTTGTCACTGTAATCATAAAAATGTTAGGGTGAACATCTCTGAAGACTTCAATAGGCAAATTACCTCAGTTATGATTGGCTGTTTTTGCAGCTTTGTGGATTGTCGAGGAATTTTGCATTGTGAACATTAGAGTATGTCTACATAGTACATTAAACTCAAAAATGAAAGAATAATCCTTTTTTAATGCTTTATTAATCCTAGTTGGTTTACAAATGAACAAACAGAACTGCACAGAAGAGACAGGACGAGCTAATCTTGTTTTCCACCCTGACTTGTTAATTGTGTTATTACTGTGGATGGGTGGACGCTGTCTTCCTCTTCATCTCTGGAGACATAACTGCAGATTGACCCCGCTACTCTGTTCCTCACAGCTAGTATACTAATATTAGCAAAGTGTTATGCTGATAGCACCCTGCCCCCACAAAGCAGCATTTACACAAGCCCACTATAAGTTATCGAATACCAGCACTGATGTAGCTTAACCTTGTTCTTTCACAGAGACAAATGTAATTTAAAAGATCCATTATTGAAATTTTAACATTTTGTACAAGTGCAAAGATTAAAGGGGACCTATTATGCAAAATTCACTTTTACATTGTTTTTGAACATAATTATGCAGTAATGCATACACAACCACCCTATTATGCTAAAAATCCACCCACTTTATCATAAATCAGAAATAGTGTCTCAAAATGCTATACATTTTGATGCCACAATGATCTCCCGAGTGAGCCGTACATCGTCCGCCATGTTTATGTCATTTAACAGCAGCATTCAAGTAAGAAAGTCATTCTTATTAAAGCTACTAAAGTTATTCAGTCAAGAGTGAGTGATTTTCTGTTTGATTCACATTAACAGCAAGAGCAGCAGGTACTGTACATTCGGCCTGCTGTGACTTTAATACACAGATCTAATATACACATGCAATTTCTTTCACAGCTTTTTACGTTCAGACATAAACAACTGTGTTTATGTGAACTTTGTGTGAATTTGACAGTTTAAGCGCAATAAGACGTGAAAGAGAACTTTGTTTAGTGCTCCGTAAACTTTAGAACTTTGTTTACATTCGGATGTGTGTGTTCAGAAAAACACAAATCAGAAGTTTTAATTGATATGGCTTTAAAACGCATGCAAATAATAAACTTTCATGATGGTGAAGAACTGCAATGTCACGTGAGCGTAACCGCGATACAGATGATAATTTTGTTTGTTGTTGCCAGAGAATCCGAGGCACGAGCCGTAAAGGCTCCGCCCTCTTCTGGAAAACGGGGTGGGGAGCAGCAGCTCATTTGCATTTAAAGATACACACACGAAAACAGCATGTTTTTGCTTTAACTCAAAAAGGGGCAATTACAGCATGGTATAATAAATGATCTGTGGAGTAATTTGAGCTGAAAATTCACAGACACATTCTGGGGACACCTGAGATTATATTACATAAAAAGGGGCATAATAGGTCCCCTTTAATGTAGTATTTGTTGGACTGAATTTAATTTATGCTGATTTAAATACAAAGATCATACAAAGATACAAAAATACAAATATGTCTGGACAGGACGACTTTCTTTACTGTATCAAGGTAATGAGACGAGATCATTGCACATTTATCTATAAATTATATATATATATATATATATCTTGTGCAATTACAAAACATACATATATTATCTATTATATGTATATTTATATAAAACTAAATATATTTTTTAATTTTGTATTGTCTTGGTTATTTCTTTCACCCATTTTAATGTAATATACAGACTAAATAATACAGAGGAGCAAGTGTGGTGCAGAATTGCATCAGACAAAGAAAGTCACATGCAAGCATCCTTATTATGCTTAGCGTGCAAATTGAATCTGTGAAGACACTTTTTCGGTTTGTATTCTCTATCAGTTGTTACCCATAAGCCACAATTTTTCAACAATCATCTATTAGATATCACAGAACAAAAACTATTTTGGAATCGATAGGAGCAGTTTATTAAAAAAGTGCTGCAGGACAATAAATCAATTACGAGGTCTGTTTACTGGAGGCTGAGTTTAAATAACAACACACAAGATCACATTTTGATGAACACACTGTATGTGTTTTGGCCTCTGTAATGGCATAGGGCAGGCTCAGGTGTAGAAAAACATTCCCAGATCGCTCACGGCCCCTGAGGGGCTTTTAAACATTTTCATCCAGGTGATGTTGATCCAAGGTCGTGACCCTTTCCTTCCACCAGCGGGGAGCGTCTCACCTTCTGAAGCGGGCTGTTTTCACACAGCGCAGAGGGAATTCAAGACTTTGTTCTCCAGTGAAGCAGGATGATGGGCTCTGACCAGCAGAGCAGCCTTTGAAAGACACTGAGGTGAAAGAAAACCCTGAAGAGGCTGCTGTGACGTGGAGTCTCTGGCTTCAAAGGTGAAGGAGACAATGCAAGAGAGCATTTTTGCAGTGATTCTGGTACCTGGTGTGAGACTCTCATTAGTGCGGCTGATTGCACCGCAGTAAACGCACTCTGATTGAGTATGTGACAAGGACTCTGGCAGTGTAAGGAAATTCACTGTAAGCAATGTCAAAATTTGATGTTATGAACAAACATGCTTTAATATGTGCCACTGCCCAGGTTTCAATTCAACAAATAAAAAAATAAAAGTGACATATGTACACAATGGGCATCCTATTAAATGGGACCTATTACGTCCTTTCACAAAGTGATTTTGTTTTTGGGGTCTACTGGGTTTTCATGCTTGAATGTTCAAAAACATTATTTTTCACATTTTTACATTTTGTTTCAGCACCATATTTTACATATTTTGTCTTCCCAGTCTGTCAGTAACGCTCTGTTTATTTCCTGTCTCTATCACCATGTCTACACCGGACTTGAGCACTTGTGACGCTACAAAAGACCCTAATAGAACCCAGATTATAATCAGTGATGCTGTCTACACTGGATGCGGCACAACGCTTGGCGACACGACAAATCCCCGACAGTAAACTGATGCCTCGTTCTATTTATGACGTACTCCAAGCACTCGCGATACTTCTCGTAGGAAGCACAAATGTATTTGCAATGGTTGTTTTGTCGCGTCCAGTGTAGACAGCGTCTATGAGTGTAGGCACCGTATCAGTGTAGACACCGTGTATGAAGCCCCTCCTTCTGAAAAGCGCCAGTGTGCTGTGATTGGTCAACTGCTTCAAACGTGTTTTGGAAATGCGTGTTTTGCCCCTTACCATAACCACGAGTTTCAACACACTACTAACTCAACCAGGCCCCGCCCCTTTATTCTGCGTATGCCTTGGGCGGGAATTATTTAAATAAGGAATATTGTGACGTGTTCGTTCCCGGAAGAAAACTCAAGACTCGAGGCGTTTCAGGGAGTTCAGAAACAGTGACACTGATATAGAGAATAACTCCTTTTGGAGGGACTTTGTGCTTTGGAACTTTGCAGACCTTTTTCATGCTCAAACAGCAACTTTACACAAAAAATAAAGTTGAAAAAAAAAGCATAATAGAACCCCTTTAAGGGGCTGTTCGCACAGAACATGCTTTTGCATTGCAGCTTTCTAATCTGATTTTTAGCATTTCACATCATGAGTGTCATGTTTAAAACTTCTCACATGTGATGCATCCAATCATTGTCCATTTTTAAAACAATGGAGCTATGAGATGAATCAGGGAGCAAGATAAATATAATCTGTACTTAATGTGTACATGTGATCTGCACTCCAATTCACCCTTCGCCGGCGATCTCACCAATCATAATCCGCTATCCGCCATTTTCTCCGACGATGCAGCCAGGAGAGTTCGTAGATTAACGTCGGTGGACTTGAACTTGAAAACGGTGTGTACTGACGTCTTTCCGCGGTTGAAACAACATTCATTCTGAAGTTCGTTCATGTTTATTTGATGCTATAAATGAACTAGAAGGTTCACGAGCAGCTTTAACTGAGGCGCTACAGCGATCTGCCACCACACATTTAAGAGCCACACAACGGTATTTATTGTTTAAATTTCTTTTAAAAAAATTTGAGAGTTGAGACTGTTTCATATTAAAAGTAACCTGCTCTGTCCTGTCTGTCAGCACGTTGTCAGTGTCCTCTTTGCTCTGCGATGTGTTTTTCACTGCGTGAGAACATAGCCATGGCTTGTCGGACATAGCAACAGTAACTAAAGGGGGCGGGTCGTTGTGAATGGTCAATTGGTTGTTGCTGTATTGTGTCACAACTGATTTGCATGAAGTTGAATTCTGCTCACCTTTGTTGCATCGCCAACAGCTTCTGTTGCTCAGTCAAGTTGCTCATGTGGTTGAACGCCCTTGAACGCCCCTACAGCCTGGAAACATTGACAATGTTCAACAGTTTCAACTAAAATATCACACTTACTGTGCAAATGTACAGTATGGCATATTTTTGCATTAAACAAAGATTTATTAGCCCTCATGGACTACTAATCAAGTGTGTGAGTCATTTATTACTTTCGTTAAAGGGCAAGTATTCAGGGACAATAATAAATTGATCAAAATAACCATTATGATTTTTTTAGACTATATAATTAACAACAAGACAATATCATTAATTAGAATTGTAATTCCACTGATGCTCTAGTTGTAATGAAGAAATGTCATTGGCTTGTGACTCACCGAGTTTGTATCGATTCCCAAGAAATCCAAGGCAAACATAATCCCCCTCTGAAATGAACAAAAACAGACGCAGGATTTGCAATGCAAATTCAATTTCACCACATGAGTTTCAATTAATGGAGTTACAATGACAAAGGATTGTAATTTCAGGAGAGGCACCTGCATAATTTGCTGTGCAGCTTTGAAAGTGATTGAGACGAGATAAATAACTATCAAATTAAGGAAGACAAGTAATGATCATGTTCAGATATACTGTATGTTGTGCAAATTCCACACTAAATTTCCTCTCCTCCTTAGAGATGATCAATGATCAGTGATTTTGTTCCATGCCATAATGTGATATTCCAGAAGATTTCTTCACTGTAAAAAGTGAAAATGACCGTAACCTGAATGTAGTCAGGTTGACTTGAAAAAACCTGAAGAACTTTTAGCAAAAGAAATAATAAAAGTTCATTCATTTTAAATGCATATTTGTATTAGTTGTGCAAATGTGCAAGTCAAATGAGCTTTTTCTGAGTCTCTTTTCACATGTTTTCAACTACTGTTAGAAGGCAAGTTCAGGTGTTACATTGGGGGAAAAAGACAATTCAGAGACACAAAGTCTAGCCATTTCCAATTAGAGAATTCTTGTTTGGCTTTTAAGGAAAAAAAAGAGATAAAAATACATTTTGTTTTAAGTTTAAAGCTGTTTCTATGGATACAGCATTGTTGCTATGTGACAGTGCGTGAAGAAAACATGTGGCATGTGCAAGGTTCAGTCTAGAGCATGTACTCATGCCTACTATAATCTGTATTCTGTGTGATTATATGTAGAGACATCCTGTCAATCATACTCCTTGAACAGATACATGTATGTTTTAGCATCAACAATCAACTCAAAATGCCATGACAAAGAAAGAAGATCACACACAGAAAACACATTTTAAATGTTGTTTTGCCAGTCACTAAGTCATGAAATTACCAAAGATAAACCAGTTTGGTGCAAGAATGAAATGTTTTCATTGGAAAAACAGCAGTTCTTGAGAATGACACTCCATCTTTATCAACACATTCAGTTAAAAGCAAGGTAATATTTTTATTTATTATTTAATGTAAAGTTTTAATTTATTTAAATATTTTATTGTATTATATTTTATCTATTGAATATTTCAAGTAATGTCGGTAATTTATTTAAAATTTGTACTGTATTGTATTTCATTTATTATTTAATAAATTAATGTTTGTTAATTATTTAAATATTTTATTGTATTGTATTTTGTTTATTATTTATTGTAATGTTTGTAATTTATTTAAATATTTTATTGTATTGTATTATATTTTATATATTTATTATTTAATGTAAATTTTAATTTATTTAAATATTTTATTGTATTAAATTTTATTTATTATTTCATGTATGTAATTTATTTAAATATTTTATTGTATTGTATTTCATTTATTATTTAAATGTAATGTTTGTAATTTATTTAAACATTTTATTGTATTATATTTTTAATTATTTATTATTTAATAATGTTTGTAATTTATGTAAATATTTTATTTGTATTGTATTTTATTTTGTTTATTATTCATTGTAATGTTTGTAATTTATTTAAATATGTTATTGTATCATATTTTATTTATTTATTAATGAATGTAATGTTTGTAATTTATTTAAATATTTTATTGTATTGTATTATATTTTATACATTTATTATTTAATGTAAATTTTAATTTATTTAAATATTTTATTATATTACATTTTATTTATTTATTATTTCATGTATGTAATTTATTTAAATATTTTATCGTATTGTATTTCATTTATTATTTAAATGTAATGTTTGTAATTTATTTAAACATTTTATTGTATTATATTTTTAATTATTTATTATTTAATAATGTTTGTAATTTATGTAAATATTTTATTTGTATTGTATTTTATTTTGTTTATTATTCATTGTAATGTTTGTAATTTATTTAAATATGTTATTGTATCATATTTTATTTATTTATTAATTAATGTAATGTTTGTAATTTATTTAAATATTTTATTGTATTACATTTTATTTATTTATTATTTCATGTATGTAATATACTTAAATATTTTATTGTATTGTATTTCATTTATTATTTAAATGTAATGTTTGTAATTTATTTAAACATTTTATTGTATTATATTTTTAATTATTTATTATTTAATAATGTTTGTAATTTATGTAAATATTTTATTTTGTTTATTATTCATTGTAATGTTTGTAATTTATTTAAATATGTTATTGTATCATATTTTATTTATTTATTATTTAATGTAATGTTTGTAATTTATTAAAATATTTTGTTGTATCATATTTTATTTATTTATTATTTAATGTAATGTTTGTAATTTATTTAAATATGTTATTGTATCATATTTTATTTATTTATTATTTAATGTAATGTTTGTAATTTATTAAAATATTTTGTTGTATCATATTTTATTTATTTATTATTTAATGTAATGTTTGTAATTTATTTAAATATTTTATTGTATTGTATTTTATTTTAATACAAATACTTTAATTTGTAGTTGACTTTATTCCACTGCTAATCTGCACATATTTATCATACAAAATGATGAGCCTGCTGTTAAGTAATGTTTTGGTATATTTTTAAAAGCCTAAATAAAACGAAGTAATTATGTCATTGTCATAATCATAATGATATAGCAGTCAGCATACACATTATGACATCATGCACAAATTCTGTTACATTTTATCATTACAGTTCTAATTAGTAGCTATTAGATCAAATCAGCTTTAGCCTGAAATAAGAGTTAAATTAGCTCAAGTTCAGAAGCTCGACAGCACTAATTTATAAATACAGCTGTTTTTAAGGAGAAACGCTGAATCTACTGAAGTTCTCTCTTTTCTAGAGTCTCAATGTTTTTATAGTTTCCCAGTTGAATACCTAATTCTGAAAGTAATGGAAGGTGTACATAATAAAGTCTAAGAAAAAAAAATTAATTAACCCATACATGTTCAGATATTCTTATAGATATAACACTGTCACATCCAAATAACTACATCATCGTCATTCCTCTACTGTAAAATAAAAGCGCCTGGTAAATGCATGAATGTAAAAGTAAATCAGGGCCACAGCATGCGGTTTACAAGCGATTACTCCAAGGCAAACAGAACAAAATTGAGAGACAGAGAGGAATTATTTTGATTATTTGCTATGCTGAAAGTCTCTCATCCCTGTCAGTCTGGACACATACTCCATCCAGAATACCAAGTAGCTCAGATCCATTTTAATTCACTCATGCTCTCCATTTGAGCCAGCTAAATATGAACAACTATTTTTTTTCTGGCAGTATGTGACTCGATTAAGGCTATTTTCTCTACCCAGATTTCTCTTGTAAATTAGGGTCTTGTGATCCATACGTTCATCTATTTAACATGATCATTACAGCACATACATAGACGACGGACGCAACGTGACCTGTCACAATCACACCCTGTAAAACACACGTCTCTGTAAGAGAGCACCACGCCATGAAGAGAATCCATGTCAGTCCTGCTGTAGAAATAATGAATACTCTGGTCAGTTACTTGTGCTGATGGACAGCTCTACAATGGAGACCAAACTCCCAAAGATGCTTAAAACAGATGGAAACAGCTTGGAAATCGTAATTAAAAGTGGATGGTTTTTGTGTTTTTTGTTGTATACTATTTGACATGAATAATAAGGCTTTGCAGGAAAGATCATGTCTCTTAATACTGCATGTTCCAAAATCTGGTGTGCTTCTTAGACAGCCTTTTAACAGACTCCCAAAGCAAAGGTTAATGCAAAAAGATAATGCTGCCTTGTAAGATACCTTAATATGAACATATTCTACACATCATTGCATGTGTCCTTTAGACATGCAACACACAGCAAGCTTACTAGGTTTTTTAGTCTTGAAAAGAAGACAGCCCTCGATGGCTCGACTAGCTATGGCAGATAGATGCTCTCTTCGTTCTAATAAAGTCGGGATCACAAACAATAAGGCCACTAAGAGTCAGGCCTGACTGAATGATTCATTAAAATGAGAAGAAAAGGTCACAGCCCTGGAGGACACGTTACATAGGAGCACTGAAGTTGTGATGGATGTCCAGTGACTGTCCACAGGAGCAGCTCTTCATGAAAAACACACAATGATCCATCTGTACTGGACAACATGCCATTAAACTTGCTTCCTCTTACCGATGAGATCATGTACTGCCCTCAAAAAGAAAAAGCTGTCCATGATCATGCTCTATTATTATGACTTCTATGTGTGTGCTATAATGCTAATTTTAATAATTTTCTTCCCTGGAACATGGAAAAATAGAAAATAGCCATAATAATAAAGCGAATTCATTTAATTTTTGCTTAGAAATAGTAAGCTACTTTGTCCGATTATTAGTGAAAATATCACTGGGCTCATTATAGGTTGTTTATTACACTAATGGAGGCTCATCTTTAACTCTTTATAAACATAAAGTAAAACAGAACTTCTCAAACTTCTTATCAATTTCCCTTCTCTCAAAGCTATGCTTTTTTTCTTATTAAGAGCATAATGACTATACGCTGTTGGAGGGACAGCTGATTGCTTGAAATGATTTGGGATGCTACTAATTACACACATTAAAAGGCCGTGTTAAAAAAAAAACAGATAAGAGCCTGTATAATTAAGCTTCCCACTCACTTCACTTTAATGTCTGTGTGTGTGTGTGTGTGTCAAGAGACCCCATGAATGCAATGGATGACAATTTGAACAGTGGGAAAACATGTGATTTGGACTTGGCAGATCCGTCACTGTGCAGCTGTATGATCTGTTGATGCACGTGCCGATTGAATCTCTAAGGAATGTTTGCGATGATGCCTTCATAGCAGAACAACTAGAGTAGCCAACATTGGTAGAAGCAAAGTCGTTATTGCTAATGAAAACTATTGTGAAAAACTAAAGAAATAACTACAAAACTTACAAAAACTTGCATTTGCAAAAGAATGAAAATGGCACTGCAACTATGATGAAAATCTATGAAAACTTACATTTGTAAATGAAAATGACACTGAAACTATGACGAAAATCTAAATAAAAACAAGTTTGCAAAAGAATGCAAAAACAAAACTAATGTGCACTACAGTATACACTCACCTAAAGGATTATTAGGAACACCATACTAATACTGTGTTTGACCCCCTTTCGCCTTCAGAACTGCCTTAATTCTACGTGGCATTGATTCAACAAGGTGCTGAAAGCATTCTTTAGAAATGTTGGCCCATATTGATAGGATAGCATCTTGCAGTTGATGGAGATTTGTGGGATGCACATCCAGGGCACGAAGCTCCCGTTCCACCACATCCCAAAGATGCTCTATTGGGTTGAGATCTGGTGACGGTGGGGGCCATCTTAGTACAGTGAACTCATTGTCATGTTCAAGAAACCAATTTGAAATGATTCGAGCTTTGTGACATGGTGCATTATCCTGCTGGAAGTAGCCATCAGAGGATGGGTACATGGTGGTCATAAAGGGATGGACATGGTCAGAAACAATGCTCAGGTAGGCCGTGGCATTTAAACGATGCCCAATTGGCACTAAGTGTGCCAAGAAAACATCCCCCACACCATTACACCACCACCACCAGCCTGCACAGTGGTAACAAGGCATGATGGATCCATGTTCTCATTCTGTTTACGCCAAATTCTGACTCTACCATCTGAATGTCTCAACAGAAATCGAGACTCATCAGACCAGGCAACATTTTTCCAGTCTTCAACTGTCCAATTTTGGTGAGCTCGTGCAAATTGTAGCCTCTTTTTCCTATTTGTAGTGGAGATGAGTGGTACCCGGTGGGGTCTTCTGCTGTTGTAGCCCATCTGCCTCAAGGTTGTGCGTGTTGTGGCTTCACAAATGCTTTGCTGCATACCTCGGTTGTAACGAGTGGTTATTTCAGTCAAAGTTGCTCTTCTATCAGCTTGAATCAGTCGGCCCACTCTCCTCTGACCTCTAGCATCAACAAGGCATTTTCGCCCACAGGACTGCCGCATACTGGATGTTTTTCCCTTTTCACACCATTCTTTGTAAACTCTAGAAATGGTTGTGCGTGAAAATCCCAGTAACTGAGCAGATTGTGAAATATTCAGACCGGCCCGTCTGGCACCAATAACCATGCCACGCTCAAAATTGCTTAAATCACCTTTCTTTCCCATTCTGACATTCAGTTTGGAGTTCAGGAGATTGTCTTGACCAGGACCACACCCCTAAATGCATTGAAGCAACTGCCATGTGATTGGTTGATTAGATAATTGCATTAATGCATAAATTTTACTGCTAAATGTAGCAGATGGCACATTTAACGCATGTTTAATGTCATATTCATTTGTATATAAGACCCTGGAGCTTTGGTATGATAATCGATGAACACCAATCAGATCGTCTGTGTTAGGTGTGTAAGACTCTGAGGGAGGAGGGCAGTGCTCATGATGGCAGCACAGATGGCTCTGGCACTGCACAACATATGAGTGTGTAGAGATCATCCGGTCTTTCCCTCCAAATGTCGGAAATGTTTGCACTGTAGTTTATAGCACAGGGAGTCTTTTAAAGATGCTGCTTCACTAGAGAGTCTCTTAAATTATCAGACTGAATTGTCTAGAGAAGAAACGACGGAACGATTGTTTTATTTCCAAATACTCTGTATAGAGCTAAAATGTTGGTGAACAACATGGTTAAACCAGCTAGACCCTCACCAAACCAGCAAGGGAATTCGTGCTGGTATAAGCTGGTCTTGTCAGAGAGGATGTAAGGACATATTTCATTTCCCTCGCTGTGCTAAACAAATCAATACATTTCAGAAGCACAAAGCAGGCGGTCTGCATACAAAACCAGTTTAAGTCAAAGAGTGGACGAATCACAGGAAATGTACAGATCAATGCACAACACACTATTACAAACTGGCTCCACCAGCAGCAGAGGCAATGAAAAGACCATAACATGAATCACTCAGCTGGAGAACTACAGATATCACGGGCTGAAGTGAAGAAGGCGGTTACATGTCTTTGTCTGCTTTCTCTCACATAATTGGACATCTCTGTCTCCGTAATGACAGTGAGGGGGAAATCTAACTAGCAGACAGTGAACTGGATTAGTACTGTATCTCAATACTCATTATAAGGCAAAGAGTCTATATGTCACACACAATGGGGTCCAAAAGTTTGAGAGCGCTAATGAAAGAGCAATAGCAAGAGCTTATATTTAGAATTTTACTTATTTAATACAAATATTTTGGTATACATATTTGGTATACATTACGCAACAATAAACTTGACAGGTGATTTTTATAAAATGTAGTTTGATCACTATCTTCTCAGTTATTTAAAAGATTAAAGCAAAAATCAAAGTTTGATAAAATGTTGTATAATTTTCCAATAAAAGATGATACATTTTTACGTGATTTGTTACATTTAATTACCCCTTGGCAGATTGATATGTGTGTGCATATCAATCATTGTCATATATCATGTCATTGCACTAATAATTTTAGTGCTTCAACCTAAACTTATTTCAGTTTATTGACAAGGCAACCATTCTAATTTTCGTTCAGTTTTTCAACTAATATTAATATGTAAGGGATAATCCATGGCTAGCTGTGCATTAAACTATTTTAATGCACGACGTGGAGGCAAAGAACCGCCCGGCGCGAAGCAGATGGTAGTTGCCTCTGCGCAGTGCATCAAAATAGTTTAATGCACAGCTAGCCGTGGATTATCCCGCTTATACCATGGTCATTTGCCAGCATTGACCACTTAAAGCTGTTATTGATGTTTGCAGCACAATATTTGACTGGAAGGGTAAAACTGACTGTTATTTTCGTCAGTTACGGCTCGGTAGATCTAGCATTCTGCCCGCTTTGAATCAGACATAGAGATAAAGTATAGTGCATAAGATGACATTTATTTGAATGAATGAATGAAAGCATTTATTTGACTTAATTATTAAGAGAGAAAGATGAGAGATGCATACCTGCATCTGTTCAGCATCTGTCTCCAATAATAATGAAGCTGCGTGAATTGAATTACTTCAAAATAACAATGTAACCCCCTCGTTGCTGAGAAATATAATGTAGCGATTCAGATTCAAAGCTATTTTATTACTAAAAGTCAGGGGGCAGCATTAATAACAAGTGTCTGTGCTCCTCAATGTTTTTGTGTGTGCGCAGTACGATCTCCGCTCTCTTTATGCGAGTGACGTAGGCCTATGTGTGCGCGCGCTTCAATGAAAACAGCGTATTAATATAAAACAGTGATTTTGGAAGTTGGAACTTGACGCTTCAGAGAGTGACGTTATATTACGACCGTTGCAGTGTCAGAAGATATTTCGCATGCTCAAAGTCTAGTGTGACCGCGGCTTAACTCGAGCTCTTGAAGCTCCGCCCTCTTCTTGAAAGTGGGCTGGGAGCAGCAGCTCATTTGCATTTAAAGGGACACACACAAAAACGGCACGTTTTTGCTCACCCTCAAAAAGTGACCATTTTAATATGCTATAAAAAATTATCTGTGGGAAATTGAGCTAAAACATACACACCCTGGGGACATCAGAGACTTATTTTACATCTTGTAAAAAAGGGGCATTATAGGACCCCTTTAATATTAAGCCTAAATGTGTTTTAATATCACTATTAGTAAGCATAGTATGATATCTGTATAATATCAGTCTTTAAATGCAAGATATTTAAAGTGTATATAAAATATACTTGCAATAGTTCCACTTTAGCACAATCAAATATACTTAAGTATATCTTTAGTTGGACCTCAGCACTATTTCTGGATAACTAAAGCGCATTAAGTACAAAATTAGTTGTTCCAAACTTCCAATTTAGCAGACTTTTTTCAATTTAGTATACCAACAGTACAATTGCAGGGAATTTATATTAAGTACATGAAAATGTAAATGTATTTGTAGTATACTTAGCATAAAATAAATGCATTTGAAATACATTTTGGTATATTTATTTTTCACTAGGGAAGTCATTACAGTAATCAATATTCACAGCAAAAAAAAAATGGTGGAAATACAGTATAAGCGCTGCAAAAAGAAAATTCTGGGATTTGCTCTTGTAATTAATCTGAATACTGGTCTCTATATGCATGGATGGAAAAATCTCACAACAATGCTTATGTATACAGTATGCATGTCATTTTCTACTTCATTATGACAAACTGACAAAAGTAATTTAAACAAGGTGAAAGATAATCTCCCAAGCACAGCATCAGCATGCTGTAATTTATATGATATTCACATTCACGGCCTGTAGAGATAAACATTATGTAAAGTAAACAGGCAGGAAAAAAGTAAAGCGCACATGCGGGTGGGTGGAAGGCGCATGTGCGGTGGGAGTTCGGCCTGTCGATAATGAGCGCGGCTATAGAACTACTTCAAAGCTAATGAAAACTGCAGCCTCACAGGCGATGGATTTGTGCTTAATGTTGGAAATAATGACCTGCAGAGGGCATAAAGAGGGCAGAGAAAAACCTCCGAATGAAATGTTCATTGTTCACTTAAGCTGCACTCTCCTTTGGTACAATCAACCTGATTTGAGGAGCTTTTTGATGGTCTGCTTCATCAAGCCTGCAGGTTACCAATGGAACTGAATTTACAGGGTTGTGTCTTTGAGTTGCATCAAAAATAATTCTTGATGAAACACTCAGGATTTTCCCATCATTTACATGTTAGGTCAAATAAATTTCCTGCATTAAAGGGTTAGTTCACTCAAAAATTGAAATTCTGTCATTAATTACTCACCCTCATGTCGTTCCAAACCCGCAAGGCTTTTGTTCATCTTCGGAACACAAATGAAGATCTTTTTAATTAAATCTGAGAGCTTTCTGTCCCTCCGTTGACAGCTACCCCGGAAAGGTAGTAAAGACATAATTAAAGTAATCCATGTGACTCCAGTGGTTTAACATCAGTTTTATGAAGCAACGTTAGTGCTTTGTTTGCGCAAAAAAAAAAAAAAAAACATAATTTACCACTTTCTTTACAAAATATTAATCTCCAATGCGTTTACAAGAGCACCATGACACATGCGTGTTGTGTGAACGCACACTGGAGATTAATATTTTTGTAAATTACCGTATTGTTCAGAATATAAAACAATGTTTTATTCTTAGAAATACATCTGAAAAAACAGGTTTGTCTTATATTCAGGGTCTAGACTTTTACATGTCAATAATACACCCAACAATAGGTGGCGCCTAGTCTCAGCCTCAGACGTCACGCCCACGGACCGCTGGCTGAACGTCTGATGCATATGGCACACTTTTCTGGAAACATTTCAGGAGTTTCGAAGTCGTCATCTGGCTGGTTGAATTCTACAGGATGTCCGTGAGATGAGTGTGTTGCGTTCTTTAATGGTCTGTCTATAAACAAATGCCCTGACACCAAACTCCCTGGTGGAAGAAGAACGCCGTCCTGTTTACAGCTGTGACAATGGGCGCTTACCAGGATCAACTAAACGCTGAATTTTCAAAAGTATGTGAAGTTCACGGCTCCATTTTTGCAGTTAACTTGTACAACATTCCTGAATGAATAATTTATAGACGCACGCCGGTCTGTTATTGCAGGGACATCAACTTTACATTTTCACGGCCATAAACATGACGCGGAACAAAACGAACTGTGATTGGTTGCGTTACATGTCAGTCAAACGTCCTCTTGGCCGGTCCTTGACCAATGAAAGCTGCAAAAGAGTCCAGACCTTCCGTCATCAGTCATAAACATGACGCGGAACAAAACGAACTGTGATTGGTTGCGTTACATGTCAATCAAATGTCCTCTTGGGCGGTCCTTGACCAATGAAAGCTGCAAAAGAGTCCAGACCTTCCGTCATCAGTCATAAACATGACGCGGAACAAAACGAACTTTGATTGGTTGCGTTACATGTCAATCAAACGTCCTCTTGGGCGGTCCTTGACCAATGAAAGCTGCAAAAGAGTCCAGACCTTCTGTCATCAGTCATAAACATGACGCGGAACAAAACGAACTGTGATTGGTTGCGTTACATGTCAGTCAAACGTCCTCTTGGGCGGTCCTTGACCAATGAAAGCTGCAAAAGAGTCCAGACCTTCCGTCATCAGTCATAAACATGACGCGGAACAAAACGAACTGTGATTGGTTGCGTTACATGTCAATCAAACGTCCTCTTGGGCGGTCCTTGACCAATGAAAGCTGCAAAAGAGTCCAGACCTTCCGTCATCAGTCATAAACATGACGCGGAACAAAACGAACTGTGATTGGTTGCGTTACATGTCAATCAAACGTCCTCTTGGGCGGTCCTTGACCAATGAAAGCTGCAAAAGAGTCCAGACCTTCCGTCATCAGTCATAAACATGACGCGGAACAAAACGAACTGTGATTGGTTGCGTTACATGTCAATCAAACGTCCTCTTGGGCGGTCCTTGACCAATGAAAGCTGCAAAAGAGTCCAGACCTTCCGTCATCAGTCATAAACATGACGCAGAACAAAACGAACTGTGATTGGTTGCGTTACATGTCAATCAAACGTCCTCTTGGGCGGTCCTTGACCAATGAAAGCTGCAAAAGAGTCCAGACCTTCTGTCATCAGTCATAAACATGACACGGAACAAAACGAACTGTGATTGGTTGCGTTACATGTCAGTCAAACGTCCTCTTGGGCGGTCCTTGACCAATGAAAGCTGCAAAAGAGTCCAGACCTTCTGTCATCAGTCTGAAGGTCTGGCTACGCGAGACTAGGTGGCGCCAAATACACGTAAAACAAGTGTGCCAGGAAATACGGTGTGTCAGAGTGTAATGTTATTGTCTAAAAAACACAAACATTCAAAGAAAAGCTTACCATCTAAGAGCCACGTGACTGTTTGTTTGCGTGCCTCACGCTTGTGTGATTTTAAAACGTAAGACGGTACCTAGATTTCAAAACTACAATAAGATTTCATTTCTACTTTTAATTAAATTTTGGTAGGCTACATGGTTTTCACTATGAGATGGATAGCCTAATTGTTGTATAATTCAGATGGGCTACTTGTTATTTTTATGGTATGCCAAAAAGTGTTCGTTGGTACCAGTGGTTACCAGTATTTGGGTCAATGACGTGGCGTGTCAATTCTGGTGTGCAAAGCATATTCATAATATTAAAAATATATAAATTCTTAAATACACTACATTAAATGACTTGACTTCCCCCTCTTGATTACTCATGTGAGTATTCATTATAAATAATTAATCTTTAAGGAGCTATTGAGCTCAAAAGTCCTATGTCCAGAGATCCTATATGATGACATATTATTGGCCTCATATTCTCGATGACTGGACATCCCTCTAAAGGCTGAGAGGAACATGCGCACCTTTTTTCAACATCTACCACTTGTTGCATGAAATACTGTATTAATAATAAACCAATGTCAAATGTTGTTCTTTTTCCAGTCTTGAGACTATAAGTACAACTATTAGACATATTATTCATAGTTGGAAAGGAAAAACAGAATGAATCCTATAAAAACAACCAGACAATCAAGAACTAAAAGAGAAAAAAAAAAAACATTAAATAATAGTTCACCTATTTTTAAGAGCTGTATGAAGTTTCCTCAAGTATTTCAAATGTTGTGTTCAAATGGGGGAAATAACAGCATGCTGGTTTGAAATGACATGAGAATGAGGGAATAATTACATCATTTTCATTTTGGTTGAACTATTCTGTTGACAGCAACAGGTACATCTCAGCTGTAATTTGAGATTCATTTATCACATGGAGAGGTGTTAGATTGTACTAGAGGAGACAAAGAGAACAAGAACAGCCGGAGGCTTCTGTCAGCTAATATCAAAGACTACATCTGAAGATTCAATCAAGCATATGAACACAGCATTTTTTGCCACCAGGGGGCGAAAGCGCAAAACAATCCCATTCATCATTATTGACTATTACCTCCAGAGATATTTGATTCAAAGCTTACTTTTGTACTTTTTGTACTTTGTACTGCACTTGAATTGTTTAATTTAATCTATGTAATATTATATTAATTCACCAGTAACACATGCTATTTTTTTTTACTAATACTGTAAATGGTTATGCACACTCTAAAACGTTGTATTTATTGTTTTATCAATGTAATACATACATTCTTGAGCACATATTTACTGATAGACAAGAAAATATTTTTTAAAAATCATTTGCCACACACCAGGACTATTTACATGAACCAGAAAAAAGCTGATTAAAAACTTCCATGAAACTTCTATGAAACCTAAACGTGTACACTTGTTGCCTTTATATAGGGCAAATAAACAAACAAACAAATAAATAAAATAGACTTCCATTCAAATTTTGGGGTCAGTAATATTTTTAAATGTTTTTGTTTTTGTCTGTTCTGCTCACCAAGGCTCCATTCATTTGATCAAAAATACAGTAATAATTTAATTTAATGACATAATGATTTTCTATTTTAATATATTGTAAAATGTAATTTATTCCTGTGATGCAAAGCTGAATTTCCAGCATCATTACTCCAGTCTTCAGTCAGAAATCATTCTAATATGCTGATTTGATGCTCAAGAAACATTTCTTATTATTATAAAAGTTCTGTCATGACAACTCTCGAGGTGTTTGGCATGGTAACAGATATGACAATGTTGATATGTTTGGTCTTGGCAGAATAGATCTGCTGCTGCTGCTGTTGTTATTGCTGCTGCTGCAGAGCAAGCACAGAACTTGCTACTGCCAATACATACACGACACACTGCTCTGAGCAAGTAAGACATGCTGCTGCTGTACAATACAGCATACATGAGTTAGTACATGAGTAGAGTGGAGCTGGGGAAGGTGGAGGGTTTCTGAAAGCACGCTGCAACTGTTAAAGCAAATGCCGACCAAGTATTTGAAGGTTGAGCAGCGAGCTCATTGGTTACTGATACAGCAGGAACCAATCAGTTGTGCGCTATAGAGAATGATTTCAAGCAGATTGAGTTAAGGACCTCTCAGCCTACGCCATCTAGAGTTTCATGACAGAACTTCATATTTAAAAACAGTTGATATTTTTAAAGGTGCTGTATGTAAGATTGACAGCTAGTGGTTGAAATGGGTACTGCTGTCCAAATTCAAAATATTGTTTGCCCCGCCCCCTCCTCCTCAGACTCGACGCTCACGCGGGTTGCGAGAATGAGGACACGCAACAGGAACAAGCGCAATTGACAATGGAAGGCGAGGAGACTCACACACTGTAAGCTGATGAGTGGTTTTATCCGCGTTTTAATATGCTCTCTTTCATAGAGATTTTTAGACGGATGCAGAGGCTCTGGACAGTATTATTTCTTTAAAAGAAAATCTTACTGACCCCAAACTTTTAAACCATAGTGTTTATTCAAAGCAAACATTGCTTTAAAGGCACAATATGTACGTTTTTTGATTAAAATATCCAAAAACCACTAGAACAGTGTTATATATTTTGTTGACTTGTGTACTTACATTATCCCAAATTTTTCCAAGAATGTTTAAATCCAGAGAAATAAGCAATTTTAACCAGGACACGGACCGTGTCCGTGCGTCGCCTATCAATGACATCATACTGGTGTTACCCCTGATTTCCGGTTTTATTTTGTAGAAACCATGGAAACACCAAAGACGCTTTAATATATTATGTGTTTTATTAGACAGGTGAGCAACTGTTTGGATACATTCATCGACAGAAAACGAATCATTGTTATATAGCGCAACACAGTTAGTCTTATTGTTTAAATCTCATTTTCTTGATTTACCGCGAGTACCATGTTTTAGGATGCCTAATATCGATCTAGCTCACTGCAGTGTGCAACAAGTGTCTCATAGTAGCCGCAGAGCGAGCGCATTATAACATAAGCATTATAACATAACTTTCAACGCACTCAAATGTATCTAATATGATAAAACACCCCACATACGCATGATGGAAGAAGCGGAAGCAATTGTCTGCGGCAGAATAAAAGCTCCCCTGCTCTCGAGCCGTGTGTCGCACTTGTCTCTCATTAGCAATCGCTCCAGCAGCCTCGTTCCACTCCAAAGGTTTTCAGCCCCACCCTGCTTCATACTACAGTAACGTTAATAAATCTTTAACACATTTGCTCATCCATGAATATGATTTCTGCCAGAGTCGCGTTGGATTTTTTTCAACCGGATGTAGAGGTGCAGACAATGATTCCGCGAAATCAAGGCATCATTAAGCTACAACTTTGTTTTGAATAAGCGACCTCTAGTGGCAAAAAATCACATATTGTGCCTTTAACTTTCTAGGACTTCATCGCAATTTTTGACAGAATAAACTAAGTTTAGGATTAAAAGTGAATTATGCCTGCAAAATCCATTGGACGACAAATTTCAGAAGCATGTTGTTTAAGCATCTTGGTAACAGAAAAATTCCTTTAATGAGTGTTACTCAGTTTGATTGAGTTATTAAATGTTTTTAGTTTTTTGATGAGGTAATAAGCAGTCCACTTGAACCCTGGGAAGGTGACTAACGTCTCCCGCTCTATGATGCTGTAGTCCCGGCTACTGTACAAACGCAGCATTATTCGATCAAAACAAGTATTTACTGTTGGTCAGGGGTGTGACATGTTATTTCTATTTGAATAAGGCCTTCTTTACACAAGCTGCAGGTCTGCAGTGATTACTGCCACGCAGGCAGGCTGCCGCGCCACGCGACGCAATACAACGGGTGGCCTTTTCCACAAACCTAATTCATGAAAACCCATTTGAAGCAAGATTACCATGTAATATCCTGTCGGATCAATCATGCACAATGTCCATGTCACGTTTCTGCATTAAGCAGAGTCTGAGGTCATAGTAATTCGCTGTTAATGTCCATCAATGTTTCATTATACAAGGAACTTATTAAAATTGACCTTCGTTGCCTATTATTGCACTATGATGTCACTACTACCAAACTACATGGTGTGCTGTAGATCAAACACTCTGGTTAAGTCATTCGCTGGGCTCCTTTCCAGTTTTACACAATCTTATTCAAATATGTCAAGGAAAACTGGTTTGAAAAGACTCTACTGTAACCCAATGTTGAATGAAATTCCCATCCAGTGAAAACATGCACGTTATTTGTTCTCTAGCCCTTCATGGTTATTGTGCATGAGATCTGATTAGATTATCTAATCCGAGATAAAGGGCATATGACTCACAGCATATCTGCAATAGCGCAAATAAATGGGGGGAAATGTGTCTGTGTTCTGTTGCGACCCACGTGCTGCTTTATTTATTTATTTTGCTCAAAGCTAGTGATGTCATACCAAGCGACTTCCTGAACACTGGGTTCATTCACGCCATCCACCCCAGTTAGGGCCCAAACAAGCTGTTGCCTAGCAATCGAGGAAACGCTACAAGATGCCTATTTGTCTGAGAGGCAAAGAGCTGTGAAGTCACAAAGGGCCACATGGGCCAATGCCATCAAAAGAGCAAAGTTCTGTTCATTTCTGCTCGGATTTAATGACCAAAATAACGGCAGCAAGCATCTGCTGTATCAAGCCGCGATATTTGGAGCTTAAATGACTAAGCCTATCGATGATTAACTGCTTTAATTCAGTGCAATTTATAGACATAAAGAGAACAGGTGTTTCATAGAGGAGCACGTGTATGGCAAGCCGTTTTGACTTTTATTCATTCCCAGGATATGAATTCTTGATATTTCACATTGTTTCAGAAATACAATTCTTACTAGTAAAAATCATAATTTTTGATATCAGTAATTGCGTGGATACTAGTGCAAATGTCTATTCTTGATATCAACAATTGAATTGCTACTAGTAAAAATGTAGATTTTTTTTATATCAATAATTCGTTTGTCATTATATGTTAATTTCTGATTTAAATTCAAATTCATATCCTGAGAATGATTAAAAGCAGTGGCGGCTTGTCAATAGGGGGCAGCGCCCCAGTTAGCCAGAGAAGAAGGCTACTTCAACATGTTAAATATAAGTTAAATATATAATTCATAAATAATAACATTATTTAGACATACTATTCAACTGCTAGTCATGTTAGCACCTATTAAAAATAAAAATAAATAAAAATGTGTATTTCGTTAGGGTTAGGTATGTAATTTTTTTAAACGCATGTGACTTGAGGCTGAGCTCTCATTGGCTTGTTTCAGATTGTCCTCTGCGCCCCAGACCCTCCCACTTTTGAATTGAGTCAATCAATATTGTTTGGCCTCGTGTGATTGGACCATTCTCAACTTTCAAGTACGGGCAATATCTCTTCCGAGATGAATTTAAATTCGGTTTTATCTTTACAAGAAATCCTTTCACAAGGCGTTCAAATTAAGAAATAAATAAGTGTCATGGAGCTTGGACGGAGTTTGCTGGATGCGATGTAAGTCATGACTTTTATTGTTTTCCCTGTTTGCATTTCAAAGTCCTGTCACCGAAGTGTTGTGGGCAACGACACAGAAGGTAAATGAAACAATGCATGTTAACTTGCACAATGGCTTGTATAGATGATATATAGTTATACAATGGACATGTCTCTTTAAAAAAAAAAAAAAAAAAAAAAAAAAAAAAAAAAAAAAATTATTTATGTAAGTATTATTATATGTACTATATTAAAATAGACAAATAATATAGTGTCTCTTCTTCAATTGGACATACATTCAGTCACGTTTGCAACTTGACAAATGTGTTGTCAATATCATTCAAATTAAGATAAAAAAATGAATGGTCTATAAGTAGTTTGGAGATCACAGTTTTTGCAAACTTATTATATTGGGCTTTATTAAACTTTATAAAACTATAATGAATTGATATGCTATTTTTACTACAAGTCAATTTATTGAACAATTTTCATAGTATTTAAACTGATTTGCTAAAAAATTGTTAGCACCAGCCGCCACTGATTAAAAGTAAAACCGGCTTGCCATAGCACGTGCCATGACAGTCAACCCCACCATAAACAGTACACAAAACTAATTGATTCTTAAACAGTCTCTGAATCACACTTAAAAAGCGGTAAATGTTGTTGTTATAATGAAATACAGTTATTATGTTTAAAATGCATTACAGAATAATATAACACTAGTAGTTCGCCGCCATGATAGTTATTGCAGCCGCGTTGTTATGCAGTTGCTATGTTTTGAGTTGGGTTTAGCGCGTTGCTATGCGGTTGTTAGGATGGCCTAGGAGGTTGCTATGCTATGGTGTTTTGGGTGGTTACTAGCCGACCCCTCAAATCTCTATGATAAGCCTCGCTATCTTCACTAATATTATCGTCTCATTGCTTAGATTCTATCGTGGTACTTTTTGGTACTATTGTTTTTATATTACAGTTAGTGTGTTGATACTTGAAATTACCTGCTTCATATGAGTCGTTCAAAAGCTTGCATGTCAAAGGACTGTAGGTGAATATCCACTTCATCCAGCGCTTTTGTTCTCCGCGTTTTACTGCGAAACGTTTCAGTGCGCGAGTGAACTGTACGAGCAATTCATTTACAGCGTTCACACCAAGGACGATAAATAAAACGATAAAGTTCGATACAGTTCTACAAATTTTTAGTTTTACAAAGTTTAAAAGAATAGCGGAGTCATTACCACAACTAAAATGATAACGACACAGAGGACCAATATCGTTGGAATCACTTTCAGAACGACTTTTTCTAACTGATAAACGATAAACAACATTGACAGCTAATCAGAATCCAGATCTCGGGCATTTAAAGCGGCAGGCGCCATAACTGCAGCGCGCGTTTATAATAAACAGACAGTGGTGGTGGGTAGTAACTGATTACATGTAATCTGGATTACGTAATCATATTCCAAAAATTAAATACTTGCAATCTGATTTTATTACGTTTTAAAATACTCGTACATGTTATTCTCAAAATGGCAGTTATTAATAATCAGTCATTCAACCATGTATTACTGTCTTTGGAAGGCTTTTGTCTTTCAAACACATTGAAATGTAGGGTTAGAGTTGGGTTTTGCAATGCAAAGATTTCCCAATTTTTTGTCAGCTGAACATCTTTGACCTAATATTTACTTGAAGAACCCCTAAGAATTTAGGTTAAGTTATGTCAATAATACAATTTAGTCAATAATACAATTTAGTCAATAATAATAATAATAATAAATTAACAAAATTAAGTTCACGGTTATTGATCACATGACATGTAGGTAAACACATTAAAAAAAAATGAAATTGTTTTAATTTTAAAATTATTTATTTTAAATTAATGTTTTATGATTTAATTACTGTCACGAATCCATCCATCTCCTCAGTGCCAGATTCCAGACTTTATATTCAGCTAAGTTACCAGTTTGGATTCTCAAGCATTGCCTTACATTCCTGTGTTGTGTTTTTCTGAAGTTCATCATTGAATCCACTCCTGTTGTCTGTTCACTTCTGTTTGTGACAATTAGGCTACTTAGCTTTTCATCAAACTCACGAACCTCCTGCAGTTCCTTCACAAACCCCAGTCTGGGAAACCCTGATGTAATGTAATATTTAATGCACTTCATGTTTTTGAAAACAAAGAATGGAATATATTTTCTTTCTCTTGATATTATTATATCAATATGGTACAATATTATCCTATTAAAAGCAATGTGATTACTGAGTTAGGTCAAAAGTAATCAAAAAGTAATCAAAAAGTAGTCAGATTATATTACCTTAAATGTGTAATGTAATGGATTACATTACTAACTACAATTTTTGTCATGTAATTTGGAATCAGTAACCAACTACAATTTGTAAGTAATCTACCCAGCATTGTAAACAGAACATTATCTTGCAGCGTGTACGCTAATATAATTATCATGTTATCTTTATAGTTATAGTTCTTGGTGAATGATACAAAACTATACAAAACAAAGTCGTAGCTTGATGACGCCTTGATTTCGCGGGATCATGGGAGTTGTTGTCTTCAGCCAGTGGAAAAGAATCAGATGGGACTCGGGAAAGATTCATTAACATTACTGTAGTATGAAGCAGGGTGCGGCTAAAAGCCGTTAGAGCGGAACAAGGCCGCTGGAGCAATTTCTAATGAGAGACAAGCACGACGTCTCGAGAGCAGTCCGCTTCTCTTGGTCATGCGTATGTGGGGTAACGCAGCTCTGTTTTATCATATTAGATAGATTTGAGTGTCTTGAAAGTTATGTTATATATTCGCTAGGCGGCTACTATGAGACATAGTAAGCAGTAAGCTAGATCGATATTAGGCATGGTAAAACATGGTACTCACGGTAAATCAAGAAAATGAGATTTAAACAATAAGACTAACTGTGTTGCGCTATATAACAATGATTCGTTTTCTGTCGATGAATGATCCAAACAGCTGCTCACCTGTCTAATAAAACACATAATATATTAAAGCGTCTTTGGTGTTTCCATGGTTTCTACAAAATAAAACTGGAAATCGAGGGTAACGCCTGGACATGGTCCGTGTCCTGGTTAAAATTGCTTATTTCTCTGGATTTAAACATTGTTGGAAACGTTTGGGATAATGTAAGTACACAAGTCAACAAAATATATAACACTGTTCTAGTGGTTTTTGGATATTTTAATCCAAAAATTTTACGTAGTGTGTGGAAAGAATAGAAAAGGGGGCGTGTGTGGGGCCCTTGGAGATAATTGGCCCCAGGGCCTTTCCAAGTCATAATCCGTCCCTGCGTATAACTCATGGGCGAGTCATTACATTGATTCAATAGAAAGCACCAAATCTTTATTAAATATGCCTAGCCTATCTACAAATCTATTAAGCATTTTCATCACAAATGCAGTTTATGCTTCAAACTAAAGCTCATGGTTTCATAAGGGAGAAACGTCAGTGAACCAGGAATACGAGTTAGTGAACAAGAATGATTTGTTTATTTAAAAGATTTGGTCAAAAACACCACTACTGAGAGTTCTTCGCAATGTGCCAACAAGACCGTCACCTTCCCCACAGTAAAATTTAAGAAACTCTAATTATTTAATTATATCTTAATGTATATAGACTTTATTTTAATATACAAAGATATACGGTGAAAGAAGAGTGTTGGAAATGAGGCAGCCCACATTGAGCAAACAACACAACATGTCTTAAAAAGACTCACAAAAGCAAAGAGAAACTCTTTAAAGCTTTCCGTTTTATTGCTCATCATGTCCTCAGCTAAACATGAACACATCTAAACATACTAGGTTAGACATGCTTAAGCCAAAACATGAATATAATCATGAGAAGCTATAATGAAATAAAAAATATAATTGGTTTCTCTTTTGGCATTGACAATCTTATATTAATATAAAAAACAAAAAATTAAATGCAATTCGTCTATATGCAGCAAAAGCTTTGGCAGTTCATATATTCCCAGAGCCTTGGTTATAAGATATTAAATGGCAAGAGAACAACTGATTCAGTTCATATAAATATTTCTCTTCCAATTCTGACTATCTCATTCTAAAAAATACAATTATAGAAACAACCTATTTACAGTAAAAAGAAAAGGTTTACATTCTGAATATTTTTTACAAAGGAATAAAGATAAATGTAAGATAATACTTACAAATTAATTATTAATTTATACCATAATTCAGCCAAAATTGTAAAGACATATAAAAATATATGCTTAAAACTTTTTTTTTTTTTAAAGTGGGCAGGATTGCTTTCAAAAATATTTTCAAAAAGAAGCCTTTGAACACAAGCTTCTGCTTCTCAAATAATGAATTTGTTTGTTAAATTTGATGCATAAATCAACTTTTTGTCAGTTTGCATTCAATATCAGAAAACGAGTGTGACAATGTGTTAACGAGACATGCAGAGGGAAGTATAAATACAGAAACTTATTTCCATGTTTTGAATGTTCTACATTTACACACACACATAAAATATATATGCATATCATAAAAGCAAAGCTGTTATGTTAAAAAAAAATTCTCCATGAGATCTGTAGAGAGATACATCCTAAATTTTAACATAAGACAAAAAACTTGAACAGTTCAAGTGTTGTATATTCATAAGCAGAACAGATGGAACTGGTAAGGTCAAGAGTACATAAATAAGCAATAATAAAATATGATAACTATTCAGTTTTAGTATGGGACAGAGACGTTTTGAGAACCTAAATGTAGTGCAGGGCATTATGGGCTCTGACTTGACACAAGGTACATGTATTTCCATTCATTTTTGGTTTGCTGGTTCTACATTTTGGTAGGCAAAGGCAAAATGTTCAGTTTTCTATTTACATCACAAAGAAGAAAATGGCACTTCATTGGTTTTCTTAGCTGTATTACTACATGATTACAAACATATCTCATTTTTCTGAAAAACTTTAAATAAAAAACAATTCACCGACAAGAAGTGCATATGCTGTTTTTAAGAATTCCCTTCATGAACAGTGCATTTACTTATAGTAATTTAAAATATTAAGTACAAGGCATTTCAAAAATTAAAATTTGGACTGATGTACATGTGGTTCATCTAATACACAAACAACAACTAAACATTTGCAGTGGTGTGATGTATTTATCCACTTTCCCTTCAGAAGAATATGCAAACCACTTGTTTTGGGGAATATGACGGACAGTAATGGTTTAGTCTCACAGATGATGAGGTTATTGCTCGAAATACACTAATCTGAGTGAGTTCATTGATGTGAGTCAAAAGGCTATGGAATAAAAAACCCACAAAAAGGAAAAAAACTGACTTAACTCCACCTGTCCAATCCAAACTGTTTATGAAGGCTCAAGTCTCTGACAACTTGGACATATGAGATCAACATTGGACGACTTTCAAAAGTCAAATAATAGCAGGGAAATTCAATACCATTTGCAAATCAACACGTTGCTGTTCCTGGAGTTGACTGAGATGGATGTTTGGTTAAATGTGGTCCATGATCCAGTTTGTGTCAGAGTTGACACTTGACCGGGCCGAGGCATCGCTGTTGCTGCTCTCACGTGTGGCGCTGAAGGCAGGGGAACAGCGATACACTCCAGGGGTCCTGCTGGCTTCCCCGATTAGGGGTTTCCTCTATGTCTGACCCCTGCCATGCACTCCTGTCAGATCCTTCCTTATGATCTCATTCACTATAGAAAAGACAGAAAAGAGGAACATCTGTTCAGAACTGAATTGCAAAAAAAAAAAAAAAAAAATCTAATTCATTGCAATAAATAGTGTAGAATTTAAAAAAAAATCTTTATCATTTGCATCATAATTTTGGGGATCCCCAATTCGTTGGTTCACTTTCCGACGTGACGTCGAGAGTGACCGACTTCAGGGAACGAGGGTTACATATGTAACCGAGACGTTTCTCTGGATTTATTATTTATATGTATCTGTTTGAGAAAAATGAACATTTTTGATTTATTCTACAAACTACTGACAACATTTCTTCCAAATTTCAAATAAAAATATTGTCATTTAGAGCATTTATTTGCAGAAAATGACCACTGGTCAAACTAATGAAAAAAAGATGCCATGTTTTAGACCTCGAATAATGCAAAGAAAACTAGTTTATATTCATTTTTAAACAACACAATACTAATGTTTTAACTTGGGAAGAGTTCAGAAATCAATATTTGGTGGAATAACCCTGATTTTCAATCCCAGCTTTCATGCGTCTTGGCATGCTCCCTATCAGTCGGTCACATTGCTGTTGGACGAGTTTATGCCACTCCTAGTGAAAAAATTCAAGCAGCGCAGATTTATTTAATGGCTGGTGACCCTCTTGCTCACATTCCAGAGGTTTTCAGTGGGGTTCAGATCTGGAGAGTGTGATGGCCATGACAGGGTCTTGATCTGGTGGTCCTCCATCCACACCTTGATTGGCAAGGCTGTGTAGATTGGAGCATTGTCCTGCGGGAAAAAACAATCCTTCGAGTTGGGGAACATTGTCAGAGCAGAAGGAAGCAAGTTTTCTTCCAGGATAACCTTGTACGTGGCTTGAGTCACGCGTCCTTCACAAAGACAGATCTGCCTGATTCTGATCTTCTCTGAGGAGTCCAGTTTTCAGTTTTGCCCAACACCTGGTCCTCTAATGCTTAGACAGAGACCTGGAGAGACCTACAGCCCACAGTCTCTCACACGCACTGTGTAATTTGGTGGAGGATTGGTGATGACCTGGTGGTTCTAGAATCGGGCAGATACGTCTTTGCGAAGGATGCATAACTCAAGCTACATACAAGATTATCCTGAAAGAAAAATTGCTTCCTTTTGCTCTGACAACGTTCCCCAACTCGAAGGATTGGTTTTTCGTGCCATGCAGGACAATGCTCCAATCCACAGAGCCAGGTCAATCATGGTGTGTATGTATGTGTATACATATACACATACACACACACACACACACACACACACACACACATATATATATATATATATATATATACACAGCTTTTATAAACATGACTTTCACTGGTGTGACAAAACATTGGCACTGACATATTTTAAAGGTGCGTTCCATTTGACCCTAAGTGGACTGCGAAGTGGATTTCACAGGGTATTCTGCCATCTTAAGTGAGATTCCAATCCCAAGGGAGCGAACAGTTCAGTTTTGAAGGGCACTGTGAACGGCGTAGGGAATAAGGGAACATCGATACATCACTTCACAGGAAGTGGAGAGCGAAAATCACCCAACTGTTGCACATCGCGTAACCAGTCTAAACTAACATTGGAGCAGAGCCGTTGAAAGAGTTTTGGTACGTATGCATTTGAGTATTCATAAATATTGTTACTATTATATAAACCAAAGTACTTCTGAATGGTTATGGCGTTGAATGTTACATTTGCATATTCTATTGTATGAATATGTAAACAAAGTAAAAATGTTGCGAAGCAGCTGAGGCGCTGTCATTTTTTTATTTAACTTTATTTATCTCAGGAATGTTTACTATGCAGCTGCGCGCGGGAAAGAAAGCGCACGAGATAAAAACTGCTACAATTAAGACCATTGATTAAGAACATATTTATACATAGTTAACCAAATCAAGCTTCAAATCTGTTAATAGTCAATTAAATATTAGTAGTCTATGTAATAAACTAATACAACTAATAGACTAATACAATGTTTTGGTTATATTTATTAGATACATACTGTGTATTATGTATATGCACAGGACTATTGTATTTTAAATTTGAAAGTAAAGTAAATTACAATATTTACTTATGTTACATCATAATCTGCGCGACCCCGTCTTTGCCTTTCTTTGATGACGTTGCAGGGCGTTCCAAATGAGCGATTATTGTCAGCGAAGTCCACTTAAACTGATATACCGTGCTCAGGGAGTAGGGAGCAGTGAATACTGCGTAGGGACCCTGTCAAATGGAACGCAGCTTAAGATATGTCAGAGCAAGTTACTTTAAGTTAAAACAGCTCAAACATGCATTTTAGTCTGGGACTAGCTTAAGCCTTGTCTGTGAAACCGGGTAATAATATTAAGAATCCTGCCGTTTTTGACATAGGCTGAATTCAAGTATTCTATAAATATTCTATCGATTATATATACACATATCACTTACTGCAGTGACAGTGACCGGCCACTAGGTGGAAGGGAATGATTTGACAGAACAGGCTCAGTGAAGCCCTTGAATTGGCCATCACTTCCTGTTGTTACTCTTTTAACAGGGGGGCATAAATGGAAACTTTTACTGCCTCTTCATTCTAAGAATAGCAGCAGGGCGCGTGGGGCTGTTAACTCAATCACAACACCACCACACACACTAACTCTAGTCTAGCCACAACTCAGATATGAACAAAGGTCACATGTAAGATCAAATCATTTGAACGTGGGAAAACACCAGCAATGCTGTTTGAGTTAAGTATGGATCAAAATGATGACAAAGTCACTGATTGATGGTACAGTTACATGGTAGACCAGAGTACTTCAAAGACCAGGTTGGTATTAAATGCATGGTAGTGTCCAAAATACTATAGATTTACCATAGTACAATTTTTTAATTGTTTAGCCAAAGAGACAAGTAATGGTATAAATAAAATATGTTGGTTTAGGACAAGAGATTCCAATTATTATATATCCACCGTTCACCTCTTCAGCCACTGAACTGCACTCTAACTTTACACATACTTTGGTTTGAAAACTCAAACACCATAAAGATAATGTGGTCTGACCTGATTGGCAGAATCCTCAGTGCCGTTTACTATCAAGACGAGACATTTTGGCCTGGAAACCCAGAGCACAAGTCATCATCACTACCTTAATACACAGTGCCATGCTGTTTGTTTGTTTGTTGTGATGGATGAGCTGGAATAACAGGTGTAGTGTACAGATTCTCTCGAGGGCTTGAGCCATATGTCTCTGACATGGTGCTGACTGAATTATTGATGGTTAGTCTGAATATTTAACATAGAAATAATAATGTAAACCAAACTGCATTAAACTATTAGCTATGAATAATGCAATTGTATGCTTTAGCAAACAGGCAACCAACAAGCTGAAACTAGTTGCTCTGTATTTAAAGTTTTAATGGTAAAAATGCACGTTTTGCAAAATGAAGCACAAGTAAACGTCGGTGCTAATTGGCCAACCAAAAATGACATTAACCACACTGAAAGACATTCACAAACAGCGTTTGTTGTGGTTAGAGGAGAAGGAACTCAACGTTCCACTGATTTCCCTATTTGAAGCTTTGATTGTGTAAGGAGGACAATGGCACAGATATCAAAAAAGCCCAAACCGAAAACAAATACAGCTTGATGGATCTTATAGCCTGAAATGTTTACACCAGCTCAGATACGATAATTGAAGGTTAACGAATCATCTTGAATCAAACCCTTTTTTTTCTTTAAAAAATAGGAAAAATTAGAACTAAAAAAAATGTATAAAAAAAATGACATATAATACTAAATACACTATTCAAAAAATTTGTGATTATAATAAGGCTAAAAATAAAACTTTTCTTTCCAGTAGAATCTATTACAGCGCAATCAAGAAAGCCTTGTGGTTTTAATCATACAATACTAAGTATGGGAGCTCTATGTGGATGACATCTGTTTTTCCCTTAGAGACTAATGAAGAGCAGATGAGAGAGGAATAATCCGGTAGCAGCGGGATGCTGAGGTGCTTTATCAGCGAGTAAAAAACGAAATACGAGGCCCTGCAGCCGCCGTAGACTGTAGATCCTCTGATGGAACTCCTTCCAACAACTAACAGCTTAAAAGAAACTCAACAGCAGGGAAACTGGACTTTTTGACATGTAACAGCAGTAGGAAACTAGATCTTTACAACTTCTGAAGAAAATATGAGTGGTGCTCCGCTGTGCCAAATGTGCTTTTGTACATACATAGAAAACCATGCAATGTACAGGACAGAGGGCTTATAGGGAAAGTAATGAAGGGCTGGCACACACTGGTGGTTTTAGCTGTAAAGGAAGTGTACAGACTGGGCGGTATAATAGGTGAGTGTCTGGCTGGAGAGACCTTGACCAATCAGAAAGCTTGTTTACAAACCAATGGTGGAGAGCAAGACAGAGCATAGTAGATGACTCAGTCTGCACCTCAACTATGTGTGTGCACGCATGTACTTAGCTATACTTGTCTTTAAGACAAAAAAAAATGTCCCCAGAAGATAGAAAAATCTGTCAAAACCACTTTTAGGAATGTCCAGGTGAATAAATAATGTCTTTTATGTACAAAAATGTTAAAAGTTGTCTTTTAGGTATAGGGTTAGTAGTCAATATTATTAGTTTTATATAAAAACAATAGAAGTCTATGGTATATCCTCATTTAGATTGCAAGTTAGCAAGCGTGTGTGTGTGGATCAGGTTTTGCCAACATTTTGGGGACCAAATGTCTCCCTAACTATAGTAAAACCTGAAACCCCTACATTGGGGGGAAAAGTCAAAAGACCCTGTGAGGAAAACGACTTAATCATACTAAGTATCTTAACCTGAGCCTGACTCAACTCAAACACAACTCAACAGCTTTTATGTGTGCTTGTGAAGGCATGTCTCAACAGGTAGATGTAGGCTACTTTCAATAAAAGGTCAAACATATTAGGAATACTTTTAGCTGTGTTGCTATTGGGGCTTTTCCACTGCATGGTACGGCTCGGCTCGCTTCGCTTTTCCACTGCGTGGTATGACTCGGTTCGGCTCTGATTGGCGGCTCGTTTGCTTTTTCACTGCAGTTAGTACCGCTTTAAAGTGGGTGGGATTATAGAATGATCAGTAAAGTTGCGCCGCCTCTACTTCTCAGAATGTGGATGTTTTTAACTGCAAGATGAAGAAGTTTGTTTCAAAGGAGGCTGATGGCAGCAAAACAAAATACTGCTAAAAAAAAAAAAACAAGAGAGTCTGGGAACTCATACAACAAAGCGCAGGCGACGACATCATTTGGTTTGCTCGACGGCGCACAAGGGTAAACTAACTTGCATTTAGCAATGTGTTTAGAGTCTCAATCGCTATATCACTGTCACAAAAGCATATAATGCTAGTGACGGTAGTGGTAGCTGGTAGTGACGATTCTCTCTGACCAATCAGTGATCTGCAGTGTTTACACGTCTCATTTTAGTATCGGTACGGCTCGCTTGGAACCTCAACCGAGGTGGTACTATTTATGCGAACCGTACCGAGCAGTACCATACAACTGAAAAGCACCAAAGTGAGTCGTACCGAGCCGTACCATGCAGTGGAAAAGCACCATATGTGTCATGAGAGTAAGCAACTGAGTAGCTAACACTCTGTCTAGAGCGAACGCAAGCGTCTCGCTTACAATAATCCAACATATCTGCACCAGGTGCATTTTTGACAAAACGTGTCACCTAGCACCACTGGTATGTGCGTGTGCGTGCATGGACCTTAGTCATAGTAGATGTCATATTTAATTGTGAATGCAAAAAAGTTTAGGTAATACAACACTGAAAATGTGTCTTTCCTGGTGACCTTTACTAAGGTTTATATAGCACAAGAAATGTGGATATATGTTGTAAAAAGTGTAGACAGTAAAAAGACATACAGCACATGATCTACTGGTTAGTGTGTGTGTGTAGTGGGTACTGGCTAGCACTGAGTGAATAATAAAGCCACAGTGTAAGTGTAAAGGACATGAAGAGTCTACACCGCACCGCAGGTCTGTTTGCCCTCCAAAACAGACCAGTTTAAAAAAGCAAAACTAAAACTACTGAGACCTCTTTCCCTTTTAAACTCTGCCTTCAGACCATGTTAAACTCTACAATCTACAGATGCTGCTTATTTCGAACACCACTTTCAAAGAACAAAGCTACGTTTTATCAGGACACTGTTTTCACAGCCAAATATTCAATGGTTTGGCGCACAATGGTCCAAAACTGGATGCAAGTGATCTGAAACTAATGTGCACGGCTTACGTGCTCTATCTAAATTATTCCTGCTGCTCTCTCCAGCTGGAGGAACTTCAACTCAGGCTTCCTAGGCTGAACCTGAAGCCTGAGGCAACAAAGTCAAGCCAGATGAGCACTGGAAGATTGGCCAATGTTGTACCCTCAAAACTCTAAGCCAGTTTGGCTGTTTATCTCAGGGTAACACTTGTTAAGGGCCAATGTGGAGATGACCTAAAATCAAAAGTGTATAGTCTAGTAAAAGAACATAACTATCTTGCCAAAAACACCAGTTTGGACTAGTAAGCATTTGCATGTTAGCCTAGACTGGTACCAATCTAGTTGGTCAATCTAGTTGGACCACCATTGCTAAAATTTTGCTGACGGCGCTGGTCGAACAAGTCTTGCTGGTAAAGCTTGCCAAGAAGCTGTTGGTTACAAAAAGTCTAGTATTTACACAAAGATGTACTTAACTTCCTTTTCTTGCTATTGAGAAATGCAAAACATGCATGTTCATAATGAAATAGATGAAGGTACAGTTTCTTTACAGAAAGCCAACCACAGAAACCCTGATGCCCCCTCAAGCCACCATCAAAATTCTGAGTGAGATAGACATTTCTGCATGAGTCATATTACAACCGGTTGTGTGTGAAGGCTTTGGAGGACATCAAACAATGAGATGTTAGTGGGTGGATCGCTACACCTTGATGCCTCTGCAAGCAGAAGCAACTGGGACTTTTTGTGGTCGTCGTCCTTCCTGCTCTCAGTGACCTGGACTTTGCACCCCATCTGCTCTTGGGTTACTACCGGCATCACTTCTTCAAAGTAAAACTGGAGCCACCACGCTTCTTAAACTAGCTCTTAAACTAGCTTAACCAACAAGATTGATTTACAATAACGTCATCCAGATTCATTTTAAAGAACATGCTGAATCCACTAAGGTAAAGCGACTTGTTGCAGGGTCAATCCCACAGCTGGAACTTGAGGTTAAGTGTCTTGCTCATGGGTATAATGGCAAAAAAAAATTTGCAACAATTTTGAGTCAGAATGTTAAAGTATTAACCTCCTAGTTACCGTGCTTGAGCTTTAGTCACTTTACCACTCCAAAATTGTTGCAAGCGATGTGTGTTGTGTGTGGCCACAGTTATTCCCTGCAGTGTTTACAAATCTCAGCATTTTCTGTCTTGCTTTAGGAGGCCTTAATGAGGGAATTCACTAGCAGCTTTATGAGTTTAACAGAGTGGTATTAAACTCTAATAGGGCTACCAGAAATTCTTGTACATAAACAAGGGGGGCTACAGGAATTCAATAGAAAGGTCCTAAACCAGCATTTTTTTAACGAAAACATTAAAGGTTCTAGATCCTGGGACTCTCATAGTAACTCTTTATTAACATGTCTACAGTTGTGGTGTTGCTGTTTACTCAGGGAAACCCTATTAGAGTATGTAGAAGAAATTCCATCTTTGGCTCCCGGTCCCATCCGCTTCAGTTTTTCCATCCAACATAGCCCTTTCCCTTTCCTGCAGACTCACTCCCATCACTATCTTGTTCAGATCAGGCTGCCTTTCTGGATAAGTGCAGCAGCTGCAAATAGGAGTTCTGTGCTCCAGATTGGCAAGAGTGCAACCTGTGGAAAAAAAGCAAATCCTCTCGCGGGTTCCCCCCACAATATTGGGGGGCGTGGGGCCAAGGGGAAGCCCTGGCCAAGTATAACAAACAAAGAGGCTTTCCCCAGCTCTCCCAGGCAGCCCATTCCACTGTTTGACAATGGGTTGCCATGGCACTTGTTTTGTGAATCATAACACTGTCAACATGTCCAAGAAGTTTTGGAGCCGCTTGGTTTTCTTTTCCTTTTTTTATTTGCAAGGTCGAAAAAGCACCCATTTCCTTGTCAGACACAGGGCATAAAGAACCCCCTACATGCAACATAATAAACCACAAGAAGTGACACTGGAATCTTACGCCTTCCCTTGCCAGTATTCTGCCGCATCGTGGTTTGGCCATTTTCAAAGTCATTATAACTCGGCTATGGTTTTTTGACAATTGAAAAACAAAACAGAGGGTGTGTGTAAGAAAACGTGTAGCCATATCCATCTAATTCATTCTAGCTAATTCATTACGGTTTCACTCTTCATGAGTAATGGAAAGTATATACTCCAAAGCCAGGGGTACAAAATAGATCTTTCGTTCATTCCACTACATATAATACACAACATTTCTGGTGTCTTTTTGTTCTTGGGTCATATCTGTGAGAAAACCCCCCAGAAATGTTAAAAAGACAAGACAACGAGATGAACTTGACAAGCGCTCTTCCTGCTATTGTCTGAAAGCAGACAAAATGTGTTTGGGGACATTTGACACGTCAGTTGGCACATTCCTACGGCCACACATTTTTACGGGCAATTTGAAAGCATGTGTCACTTTATACCCATATGCATTGATAGATAATTTTGAGCCACAGTGTAAGAAGCATTTTTAATGTTTCCCAACTAGTATGCTAAAAACAGTGAGGAAAAGTCTTCAACTACATTTTTACATAATTAAGAATGCCTAACCATCAGAACAGCGAATGGTCAACCTGCAGCTACTCACCATCATCAAGGTAGGCCTGATCCAAGTTCTCCTGCTTGACCGTGACTCGTCCAGGAACACTGGTTCTCTGTTCTTCTGCTGAGGAACATCTCTGGGGCTCTACTTGGACAGGAGGTGACCTGTCTTTGGCCACTCTCTGGAGGAAGGGCTGCTGTTGGATGACTGTGGGGTAATTCTGAGGGTGCTGGGGTGCCTGGGCTGGTTCTGGTGAACGGTTTGCCCCTGAAGCTTGGGGCCCATGCTGGTTATAGCCCTCACAATAAATGATGTGCTGATGTTCTGGGGGTGGTGGCGCGGGGGGATCTCCTCCTCTGAGCAGGTGGTGGTTGGTGGGAGAGAACTGGATGATTGAGGGATGCTGGTTGGAGGGATGTTGGCCACCCAGGTGAGAGGACTGGGCTGGGGAACCCGTGTGGACCAGAACTGAACGATGGGAGTCTGGCATCATAGCGGCTCCCGTCTGAGAGTAAATAGGACTGCTTGACAAGCTTTTTCCAGGACGGGAGTACATTATGGCTTGGCTCTGCTGCTGAAATCGGTGGTCCGGAGGGGAGACGCCCAGGCGGACCTGCTGACAGGGGACGAGGCCAGGGACCAGGCCACTGTCTGGGGTGATGACCCCCCGAGGGTTATAGTACGGCTGGGGAGACACCCCCAGGATTTGTGACATGGAATAACCCATCCGACCAGATTCATATTCATCCACCGGCTCTGTCTTAATAGACGGAACTGGGGAAGTAAAATGAGAGAATAACTATGGAGTATTCAAAGTGCACATATCATGGAAAAGATAAATAATACTCAGTATACTATATGCAAACTGAGGCCATGCACACATAAAAATCTTAAAGGTACAATATCAAATAATAACCCTAATAGCCATATAGGTACAGGAGTTAAAATACTTTGCGCACCTGGCAGAGGCGTGTAGGTGAAATGCTGAGGTTGACTGCGCTTCCGCTTCCCATTTATTACGTAGAAGTTGACTTTGGCAGGATGGCAAATGGATGGGTCTCTATATGGAGGCACCTCAATGAACAGCATGCTCTGTGAATGAGATAATAGTTTATTGCTGTATCTATATACAGTTTACAGGAAGAGGACTGAATATAGACCTTCAGGAAGTACAGCAATTCATGTAATGCAGGCGCTGGACTTACTGCCTGACTTTTGTCTTTGTCAACTGTGGCTTCCAATTCCCAAATTTGCTGTCCATCTGGAATTAGAAAGATGAAAAAAAGTTTGGTAATTAAATTTGGGTTGCCTAAGTAAAGTTGAGATTAGTTAAGCTTAACTGTATAACCATTATGCAATACCCATGCCAAAGCTCTCATTTTAACAGTAAATAATTGATGTAGGCTTCTTAACGGCTAATTCAAGACCACTGGAAGAATTTCATCTTTGTTACTTAATATTATATATATATAAAACAAACCGTCTTGCATCACACTCATGCTTAAAGTCAAAGTTCTTTCATCACTTGTTTGGGGAAATACAAGATTGGCCAACCATTCTCACTGGCACACACTGCTTCCTCCCCTTGTTCATAATGACTCAACTCTGTTTTTATAAGTAAAGTGGGTGATGAACTGTGGGTTCATCTGTCATATCCATAGGTCATAGGGTACTTACATACTTCCTCGCCTACAGACTGGTTCCCATACTGTAGAGATTGCATGTGGCACAAGTCAATCACATTTTTACCTATTTCTACCCACAGTTCTATCCCACACCCACTTCCTCAGACACTGCGGACCTCATGTCTGCCAATCTGAGCATGTAGTGTGTTTTGACTAAAGGCTAATTCATACTTCTGCGTTGAACCTACGCCGTAGGCTATGTTGATGGTGTAACCCACAGTATCGAGGCAAAAGCCAAAGAAGAAGCAGCTTGTTGTGTATGTTGTTGGAGAAGCAGCAGCAGTGATGGCGGCAAATAGACAATGACTTTTGTTGCAGCTTGAGTTGTTAAATATCGAAGAACAGATCATTTAAAATGCACAACTGGAAATGCGTATGAGGAAATGCAACGCTATCGCAGATCTTTTTTGGTTTGACATGAGGGAGGGGTCCTAGCAGACCAATCACAGCGCTTGCAGTCCACGTAAAATTGACGTGTTGTTACATTTTTTGAGAGGTGCATGTCAGGCTACGCGTGCTACAAACACCCTATGACGTAGGTTCGAAGCAGAAGTATAAATCAGCCTTTACTGTGCTATTGAAAGTCAGAGATGTCCAACCTCTCTCATCAACTTTATCTAAGACCAAATGATCTGGATTGTGTATCCCTAATCCCAAGCATCTTTACATAACAGCTCACATTGCATTTTGTCTTCCATGTTTGAATTTATACACAAATCCAAAAACCATAGTAATATAAGTAAACAACAAAAAAAACAAAAAATATCTTTAAACCAGAACAGAAAATAGCATTCCTACTGAATTAGTCATTAAACCAGGAACGATTTTGCTTCGTATCACAGCAGCATGTGGGAAACCCCTCGTTGGGGCGCAAATAAGAGACGTGTGGCTCGAATGAGTCAGCATTAGCAAGGGGGATTCCACCTGCACTGCCAGGATAACGTCTTAAGACTGCTTTATGATCATATTGCTCCGTTTCACCCGCGACAGGTGATGAGTGCTTCTTCCTTGGCAGTTCCGTTTGTTTGCGGTTTGTTCCAAAGCTCCTTGTTCAGGATCCCATGGGTTAGTTTTTTACTTTCTCTTATAATTAGCCGTAGAAGAGGCTTTGAGAGTGGAAGCCCAGCTACGCATACAGAGCAAAATCAGCAAGAGCCAGCAAATCTCCAGCCAAAGACAGCTGTCTCCCATTTCAGAGGGATTTCACAGTCATAACGCTCCAGAACGCTCCGCCAAGATAAGAAACCCCCACAACAAAATCAATGCTTGTTTATGTTTTTCTGTTTCTTACTTTTAGAGTAAAAATGCAGTAGGCAATCACATACAGTGGTCCCAAAAAGTATTTGGACTTTGAAGCCACTCTTAAAATTAACATATGAATGGCATTGCAGTAGATAAAAAAATATCTGAAAATAAATATTTTTCATTTTGTTATAATTTAAAGGCTAACAGATTTCTTTTTATTAAATATTTTGATTGAAAAAGTGTGCTTGTGCCACCTGTTTGGTTCGACATTGTTATCTATTTAAACTACATCTAATGCAAAGGTGAAGTGTGTAATTTCTGCAGCAGTGGCATAGCAGAAAATCAAAAATAGCAGCTAAATATTTTTTTTAATAAATAAAATTACAAATAAAAAATCTTTTTTAGAACAAAATCATAGTAACATTAAAAGCAGGACAGTCTAGAAAATATGCTTAAAAAACATATTATAAAATAATAATAATAATAATAAAATTATGCAGACAGAGCAAAAATAGTAAGATAGTGTGCTATTTTGAACACTGCTAATGAGTTTTACTGAACATTCCTCTGTCTTCCATTAGTCAGCCAAACAGATTAAAATAAACAGAGGGGGGATATTGAAAATTATATGTGATAATTTACTCACCCTCATATCGTTCAAAGCCTGTATGATTTTAACATTAAAACAATTACACATATGACCTTTAAAGTGCCTCTATTATGCTATTTTAAAGGCTCCTGAACAGGTTTACATGCCAAAAAGGTCAATAAACACTTTCATTTTCTCATAATATACATTGCACATCACCACAGTGTTCAATGATTGTCAAATTATTCGATGGATGAATCAGTCTCTCTAAATCCCTCCTTTCCATGAGCTGCTCTGATTGGTCAGACGGCCCAGTCTGTTGTGATTGGTCTACCACTTACAGCGCACGTCGGAAACAAACGGCCATTACCATAAACTTCAGCTCCGGAGGCTTTCTAAATCTCAGTGATTGCACACACTGTAAAGACAGTAACAATGGCGTTGATTTTACCATATCAATCTGAGCGCGAGTCTGATGATGAAACATTGGAAGGACTAGTTATTCAACCCCGAACCTCCATCGCAAGGATGATTTGAGCAGGACGTTTCAGTGATACGCTACTCAGTTTGAGGTACATTATGAGATGTTGCAGCTGTATTTCCTCACCATCAGCATTAACAAGAGTATGTCCATCAACAAACCCGTGTGTATATTTCTCATTTATTGCATTGCACGTGCGGGAACTGTATCAATAACAGCGAATATGTTATCCGAGCGCTAACGTGAATGACTGATTTAACATTAAAGTTTGCACTTAAGTGTTCAAATACTTTGTTTGAGAGCACACTTTATATTTAGAAAAAAGAAGAGAATGTGTTACGGGTGTGGGGAGGGTAGACAGAAAGAAAAACCTTGAAAAAAATATATTAAAAAGTTACCTAAAAGAGGACTTGATGAGTCACAGAACTTTTCTGATAGACTAAACACATTAGCCTCAACCAGGCAAGCACACCTAATAGATTAATAAACAGAACTTTGCATTCTACCAAAACAAACAAAACCTAGACGACACATTGCGTACATCAATAAAATAGAATGTAAACAGCAGTAGAGAAGCAAATGTGAATGGGTGGGGGGAAAAAAGTAAAAAATAAAGCAGCAACGGGAACTCTGAAGGTTGAAGGAGTATTTTCTAATCACACAGCTGCGACTGGATTTTATTTGCAAGCAAAACTGCCGAGTGCCACCTGTCCGAGGCAAAAAGCAGCATCAATAAGAGCAAGTAGTCATAGCACACACACACACAATCCATCTGCCGCTTAGCATGCATGAAAGAGCACAGTGTGTGGGAGTGCCATAACAATGACACCTGCAGGCAAAAGGCTCTGCCACCAACACCACAACAACCTCTAAAGACGCATTTAATTCACTAGACGCACTTCTTGTAAGTCTGTTGACTTTCTAGCCTTTACGGACATTTCCCTCTTCAAGATCTGATTAAAATCAATATGCGGCTTTTGCAACCCATTTTACTTTCATAATGTAATGCTTTTCCCAATGCAACAGGATATTCAGTGAGGAAACACTGGAAAAAATGGGGAAAGAAAGAATTGTACTACGAAAGTAATTGGAAACAAGATTACGACAAGATGTTATGCATTTTTATGTACCGATAAAACGTTCACAATAAGACCAGGAACATTTTTTTTTTTTTTTGAATTATTAAAAAATGATTGTGTTATTGATGGAAATGAATGGATAAACAAGGTTTCTTTGTAAATAGATGGGGAATGGTTAACATATGAACAGTTGGGATACATTTGGTCGTTTTTTATTTACGGCCAAAATATGATTTGCTACTGCAGATTCTAGAAAGCATTTTATTGGACAGAAATTGTATACGTAGATGATGATGATGTCATGATTACTAGAGATGCACTGATCTATTGGCCGCCAATATTTAAGAGCCGATTTTTTTATCAATTTAAAATCATCAGCAAATTGGCTATAGCATGAAAAAGTCCGATATAACAAACCAATGGTTTATTAATTAACCGCATGAAGGCACTGAGCTGTATGACGACTGTTTGCATAATCCAACGTTCTTCTCTGGGTCAAATAATAAAATACTTGCTAAAAAAATGAAATTAAATCTGCACAAAATACAGCAGGGCTCAACAATAAGGACTGCCAGCGTGAATGACGCATGGGACAATTGACGGAACTCTCACTGTCCCGATCAGGCCAATGCTGCATCTTCATTAAAAAAAAGGTTTTTAAACTTTGCGAATTTAAATGTTCAAGCGCAAGAATTTTGAGTTCTTTTTCACTTCTAATTCACACAAAATGCCCATATTGGTGAGTATTCTTGTAAACATAGTCAGTTATGTCTTAAAAATGAATGTAAACAGTTGAGAAATAAAACACTTGTGTACCAGTATATTGGATCCGTGCACCTCTTCTTAAAGTGACAGCAGCCTAATATTCCTGCTGCGCTGCTGTTTCAATGTTAATCAAACAACAAAAGACAAAAAAAATTAAATTAAATAAATAAATCGCTCACTACGCTTGAATAAATAACTTAGTTGCACTTTATTTTACAGTATGTGCACTTTCAATGTACTTACAGTGTACCTACCCACAAAAGTACTGAGTAGTGTAAGGTAACTACATGGGTTAAGTTAAGGTTTAGAGGTAGGTTCAGGGTTAGTACCTAGTTAGTGTACATAGTATGTTCATGCGAAACAGGACTGTAAAATAAACTTTAATAAGGATTCATGTATATTTAATTTATACAATGAAGAATATATTTTACATTTAATTACTTTATTTCTGTAGCTGAAAAAATCTAGACCTACCTGAAAAATACTGTTTATTTAATATGCATTTATGTTAGCCTGTTAAATGTTAAATGGATCCAATCCATGTTCAATAGAAATTATTTTAAGATGCAGCAATAAACTAGCTAGTATACCTTAATGCATGTGTTTTTTAAATGTGACCCTGGACCACAAAACATTTTTTTTTTAAATTGTTTGAATTTATACATAAATATAAATAAATAAGCTTTCCATTGATGTGTGGTTTGTTAGGATAGGACAATATTTGGCCGAGATACAACCATTTGAAAATCTGGAGTCTGAGGGTGCAAAAAAAAATCTAAATATTGAGAAAATCGCCTTTAAAGTTGACCAAATGAAGTCCTTAGCAATGCATATTACTACTAATAATAAATTTTTTATATATTTATGGTAGGAAATTTACAAAATATCTCCATGGAACATGATCTTTACTTAATATCCTAATGATTTTTGGCATAAAAGAAATCGATAATTTTGACCCATACAATGTATTGTTGGCTATTGCAGATTCAAAACACTAATTTATTTCAATGACAAAAGTTCAAATAAGAGAGCAAGTGACAAATATCAGTATCGGCCAATAGTTGTTCACTAAAATCGGTATCGGCCAAAAAAAATCCTAACGTGCATCCCTAATCGTTACTGTTGGTTCATTTCCCAGGAAGAGAAAGACTTCACATTTTAAATGCTTACATCAGTTAAAAGCTTGTTTTGTCAACTTTTAGGAGTACACTATCATATTGATGTAAAAATAATAATGAAAACAGAGAAAGACAGGTGAATCAATCTGATAGTAAAATTGGAACCTGGTAAGAATCTACGTAGATGAGTCGCTGTACTGTTTGTACATAAAGCTGACACTGTATTCAGATCCGAAATCTAAAACTTCATGCAAATGAGTGAAACAGATTAGAGAAGGTCACAATTCAAATGAAAGCCTAATGGTCTTTTGCAGTCCACTGTCATTCATAAAGTTCACTGAATTTGAGTTTCACTGAAACTGAGTTTGAGTATGTCTGCAATTACATAGTTTTATCAGCTGTTTAGTTCAGCTACTTCATTCTGTCAGTTTCAGATCAAACAGTGACGCATGAATATGGAAATAGAATGAGAAAACAGCCATTTCATGGTACACTTTTTGTCCTGTATGGATAATGTTTGATCAAATATGCCAGACAAAAGAAAAAAACTACATACAGTATGTTTGTCACCGAACACAAAGGCGACACACTCTTCAACAAAAGCGCCACCCGCACACTGAAAGGACAGTGAAGCTTTGCCTCTTATCTCCAAAATAATGCAAATTGTTGATGGTAAATTGTCGGCGTTCTCAGTGTGATTCAACAAACAATAAGCACAAAAACAGGTGCCATATAAAAGCGACAGTAGACTGTAGCATGAATAGAAAAATGTTGAGGCCTGATATTAAAAACATTGTCCTTTAGACTTTTTGTTAGCTTTGAGGTCATCTATATGCTAGTGTACTCGTAAACATTGACAAAATTCACTTTTAGCAGACAAACATTTAGTCTTTCTTTTCCAGGTAAATACAGATGAATCGTATACAAGTTTTTGTTCAATAAAAAAAAACCTCCCCATAAATTATAAATACGACCTAGCCAAAGCAAATCATAGTGCATGTGTGTTTCTTTGCTAACTTACTGCATTTCCTTTCCCAACCTTTAACTGGTTGCAATGAAATTGACTGGAATTAAAAGTCCAAAGCATCAAGTGTCATTTCACTGGGCTGTGACATAAACTAAAGACTATTAGCCATATATTTTAGTTTGATTGATTATGAGAATAATTGCCTGATTTGATAACACTTTTAGTTATGACAGTAGTAAACATAAAATTAGCACATAATTCACTTCTGAGCTTCAGTTTAATATTTAATAGAAAAAATAAATAAATAAATAATAATAATAATAATATATATATATATATATTTCATAAATTTGCTGAATAAAATTGTTGCCTAGTAGCATTTAAAGCCTGATAGTCCAGTATAATATGCTTAATTGTCAAAATAAAAAAAATTAAATAATACAAGTATATAGATACAGCAGAAATAGTAAAGTACTATGCCAGTGGTACGTACTTAAACTAGGAATTAACATAATTAAAACGGAGTGTCTATTTACAGAGTGTCTGTCTTGTTGGCAGAGGCTATTTACACTAACTCCGCCCACTGACGTCTGGTTGGGCTAGACAAAATTACGGAAGACAGGGGATTGTCAACGGTAGCACTAGTGTAGGGTTAAGGCGCATGTCAGAGAGTTTTGACGCAAATCGAACCAAGTTTGAATCCGCCTTTTGCCGAATTCGCTCTACTCCCTTTTCCATCACATATCAGATCAGAAAGGCATTTATTTTCAATAAAAATTAAGAAAATATTCAAAACGTGGAAATAAAGTGTCTAATGTGTTTAATAATAAAGTGTTTATCAGTTAGGGTTAGGGGCAGTGGCAGTGGCGGCGTTTCACAAAAACCTAGGGTATGGCATGATTCCTTCTAGGCTTTGGCCATTCAGCGACATTCCCAAGTAATCATATTATATCTAAACAAAATGTGGACAATAATCCACCATATTAAAAGAATGGACGAAGTCCACGGACATGCACAGACTTAACAACAATACGAAATCAATGACAATTCTGAAACAGCCCTAAGCCTACACTGTGTCCTGACCAGACGCGACATGTCTGTATCTTTTCAATGTTAATCAGAGTTTTTTGTACTAACCAGCCACAACGGCGATACGCAGTTCCTATTTCTGCGGCGTTGCGGCTGGAACAACATACAAAGTATGACAATGATAATCTCAGGTGCTGATTATGTGCTTTAGACCTATTTAATATAAAAAGAATTTAATGTGAGTTTGAATATAGGCTAATTCACCTCAGATCTTGAAAATAAATGACAGGAAACAACAATGATCAAACTGTCAACTCAAGGTGAACAAACAAGTGTATTCCATGATTAAAAAAAAGATTGTTTCAGTCACTCAGTATGTATTTTTAATCATGTTATAATGGTGTAAGAATTAGGAATTTGATAATGTACATCCGTTTCGTTGCGAATGCAGTGCGCTTGCAGAAAGAGCCCGCCCACACGCTCTTCTGATTGGCTGTGATTTTTGATTGATTTTGTCACATCTCGGTCAAGTCTGGTTTGGACAGATAAATTGCTTGCCACTGGAAATCTTATCGCATTGGATCTGGTTAGGACACAGTGTTAGGCTGTTTAAATGTGCTTTTCAAAGCTGCAATGTCTGACAAAGGCCAACTCAAGCAACAGAACTAACAAGCTGTTTTGTCTGAATGCCAGGGTACGGCAACTGCCATACTCTACCATACGTAAACGTCGCCCCTGGTTAGAGGTAGATGTAGGGAGGGCTTTATTGTCCCAATAAGGCGGCATCTATTTAATAATTTTAATAAATATACAGTAATCATTTACACACTATTTTATTATTGCATACCGTTTAATGTACAACACTGCGGTGCAAATAGTATCTGCCACTATTTATAAGTATAAATTGCATCTACTATTTACATTAAGCCTATTGCAAATACTACTATTTTCACATACTGTAAATAGAATCTAGTTGCAAATATTAGTGCAAATAGCCGCTGCCTAATTAAAATGACCTTGTTTCTTCACCACCTATAAAAATAAAAAACAAGTAACAAACTAAAAGCATTCAGTATGTTCAGCCCTAACTTCCCGTTTCAATACATAATAATGTTAACACAGAAAGAAAATTGTGAAGGAATTTCACAGATTATACCTCATAATCTACACATAAAATGTGAAAAACGTACACATTTCACATGTACCTGTAAATATACTAAGCAGAACATCAGTCTTTCAGCACTTACCATGAGTCTTCTCCATGAAAATCACTTTTGAATCTGCACTGAAGTTCTGGCCGGTAAGAATCATCTGCTGGCCTCCAAGAACCGAACAAGCATCCATGTCCTGCTTTTCTACCATGGGCAGCTCGTGGGCAGACCTCTGGGCTATAGAGTCAAACAGTGAGAGAAAATAGAGAATGTAGACGTTTGGATTGAATTAAATGTCACAGGTTTGAACCCTAGTAAGAGAGGCCCACGAACTGGAGAGTTACTGAGACCAATATTGCAATTGTTCCCTTGAGCCACTTTACCCCAGCTTGAGCCATGATTCTGCAATCAATAAGTCACTTTGGATAAAAAACTGTCAGCTAAATGACCAATAAAATGTTTCCCAAAAAGGCACTTAACCTCAAGTTATTATAGGAGGATAAAATAAAATGATTATAGATATATACATTTTTATTAGATTTTTTTAAAATCATGTTATTTTATTTTATTTTATATATATATATATGTGTGTGTGTGTGTGTGTGTGTGTGTGTGTGTGTGTATATATATATATATAAAATGCTGTGATTGGGATGCCCTACATTTAAGTTGCCTACTAAACGATACAAGCAACAATACATAATAATATTATAGTATGCAAGTCATACGAAGATATCATAATTTACCTCTGGGAAATCAAACAATTTATATTTGCATCTTTTAACTAGGAAAATTAGGTGAATTTGCTTCAGCCAAATTGACATTAAGCCATGTAAACAAAAAGGCATGATGATCCGGCATATTAAACACCCTCTTTATTTACCCTAGGCTAAAGGAGTATTAAATCCTGTTTTACAAGATTATGACGTTTGTCACGATATTAAGGACATGCACTCATTAAAGTTATCTGTGATTTAATATCCGCTACAGCAACTGTGATTAAGACAAATACGAGTGACATTTGGACAGATGTGTGGCGTGCTGTAATCTGAATGAACGAAGCGTACGCTCTACTCTTAACATAATACAACTTGCTACCCGAGAACAGGGTGCGATACGTCTGTAAATACAGCAATGATATCTCAGTGCCTGACAGAAAAGATTTAACTTCCTAATACAGAAATAGGGGGTTGGCGAGTGTATCAGGAGCATTATAAATTCATTCCACTTTTGCTCCGTTTAACTTGGTTTGCATTAAACGAAACCTAACCGAGGAGGAAGCAGAGCAACCAGACAGAGCGGTAAAATGACATGTAAGACAAAGCCACCTGATATCTGATAAGAGTATGACAAAAGTATGACAAATATTCACATATACTTAAACCTAAACAGATATTACAACATTCAGTCGCTAAACCTTTCAGGTTTAAGCCACCGAGAAAGAAATGTAGAAAGTAAATACGTTACATTTTTATTTCATGTTGATTTTAAGTACTCCATCACCTACAATTTACTTTGGGGTTCTATTATACTTTTTTACATTTTCAACGTTCTTTAGTGTGTAATGTTGCTGTTTGAGCATGAAAAAGCTCTGCAAAGTTACAATTCCTGCCCAAGGCATACGCAAGTAAAGGGGGCGGTGCCTGGTTGAGTTTGTATTGTGTTAAAACTCGAGGTTATGGTAAGGGGCGGGACATTTCCCAAACATGCTCGAAGCGGTTGACCAATCACAACACACTGATCCAGCCGCCAAATCAGAGCACATTGCGCTTTTCAGAAGGAGGGGCTTCATAGAGACAGGAACTAAACAGATTGTTACTGACAGACTGGGAAGAGAGGTGCTGCAACAATGTCAGATATGGGAAAAAATGATGTGTTTCTTTAACATTCAAGCATGAAAACCTATTCTAGTAGACCCCAAAAACAAGATGTTGTAAAAGGACATAATAGGTCTCCTTCAAGTCTAAATTTACTCACAGCATTCAATGGGATGCGAAGCAACTTGTAGAGACACATGTTGGCCTCCTTGCTGGGGAATATGAATACGGAATACCAGTCGAACGCGCGTGTTTTTGCGCCCAATGTCCGTCTCCCCTTTCCGCAGCTCGATGTCTGCATTCCGAAGCTTGAGAATCCCGGCACAATCAATTCTGAGAAGCATTAAAAAGCAATGTTACTATGCACATTTAAAACCAAAAAAAGTGGAAACCATCATGTTAAATGCATATATCTGAAATAACCATCATCCATAAAGTGGAAAACTCACATTGCTTTCATATTATTCTTTGGCTCAAGAGGAATTTCCAAGACTTTGGTGCTGTTGATGATCTTCTCATAGCTGGTGGTGGTGACGGTTTTGCCGGTAATGCGATGGACCTGATAGAAGGCGTGAGGCTTCAGGATGCGCTCGTCTGCCGTGCCAATAAAGATCTGCAAACCAAGCGGCTCCTTGCCCCTGTATCCACGCAACTGCACACAGAAAAGTGCAAAAAGACATATTTTATTAGCATGGTTGAATGTTAAACCCGATCATTTGTAGTTTACACTACCGTTCAAAAGTTTGAGGTCAGTAAGATTTTTTTATGTTTTTGAAAGAAGTCTCTTATGCCCAAGGCTGCATTTATTTGACCAAAAATACAACAAAAGCAGTAACATTGTGAAATATTATCACAATTTAAAATAACTGTTTTCTATTTTAATACATTTTAAAATGTAATTTATTCCTGTGATGCTTTTTCTGCATCATTACCCCAGTCTTCAGTGTCAGATGATCCTTCAGAAATCATTCTAATATGATGATTTAGGGCTCAAGAAACATTTCTTATTATTATCAATGTTGAAAACAGTTGTGCTGCTTTATATGTTTGTGGAAACCATAAATTTTTGTTGTATAACACAGCGATTATATAAGTGAATAGTGTGGCCAGAGCAACTATTTTAGCGAAGGTCTGCTCTCCTGGTTGGGAAGCACAGACCTGCTGGAAACATTAGCATCTCCGGAAACCTTGAACACAAGCCAGAAGGGTGTGTGCAGTCTGCAAACATCTTCTCTACACCGATTTATCTCCTCAAACTCTACAGGAAACCCATGAGTCACTCACAAGCTCTGACTGTGGCAAAGTTTGTGGCCTGTGTCCTTCTAGTGTCAGTTGAAGATGGAAGATAAATTCTTAAATTCAAACCAAAAACTGATTGAGTCAGGTATGGCATTCAGGAAATCACACAGTATTAAACCCTCAGGGATGTCCACAGTGGCTGAGTGCAAAAATGGTTTATGTATATGCAGATGAATGTAAAAATTGCACAAATGCATCTTAGTTTGTGTCTGAATTCCTGCACTGAAGGTTAATAATTCAAAAAGGCTTTCAAATCCTGTTCGACACACAGGCAAATGGGTCATATTTTCATATGCAAAACATGGCATGTCCAATGAGAAAAACAACTATGGCCTTGTCATTCTGTTGTAGATGAGTAAGATAAGGTGCACAACAAAACAGGGTTTATGTACCTTTCAACTACATGTATTTCACAAAGACTTTTGGAGAACGTAATTTAAGGGGGAATTTAAGGATAAAGGGCTTTGTGCAGGAAAATACCAGTTTTGATATAATATGAGGGTGAAAAAGCTACTTGATAATTTAGTGAGCTTAACTTTTCTATTGAAACAACTTGAGGTTAACTAATTGTAGGGACAATCCCTACCATTAGAGATAAATGCATTGCTCAAGGGTACTTTGATGACAAAGCAATGATGATCTCTGCAAACACTAAAGTTTTCAAGCTACCTTTACTTGGTATTGAACCTGCAACCCTTATAAATGGCAATTCATATCCTTGAAAATCCCAAACTCACTTATCTTTTCTGTGTTGACATACACTATATTGCCAAAAGTATTGGGACACCCCTCCAAATCATTGGATTCAGGTGTGGTACCGTGATAGGTTGCCACCTGTGCAATAAGTCGTGAAATTTACTAAATATTCCACGGTCAACTGTTAGTGGTATTATAACAAAGTGGAAGCAATTTGGAACAACAGCAACTCAGCCACGAAGTGGTACGCCACGTAAAATCACAGAGCGGGGTCAGCGCATGCTGAGGCACACAGTGTGCAGAAGTCGCCAACTTTCTGCAGAGTCAATAGCTACAGACCTCCAAACTTCTGTGGACTTCAGATTAGCTCAAGAACAGTGCACAGAGAGCTTCATGGAGTGGGTTTCCATGGCCGAGCAGCTGCATCCAAGCCTTACATCACCAAGTGCAATGCAAAGCGTCGGATGCAGTGGTGTAAAGCACGCCGCCACTGGACTCTAGAGCAGTGGAGACGTGTTCTCTGGAGTGACCAATCACGCTTCTCTGTCTGGCAATCTGATGGACAAGTCTGGGTTTGGTGGTTGCCAGGAGAACGGTACTTGCCTGACCACATTGTGCCAAGTGTAAAGTTTGGTGGAGGGGGGATTATGGTGTGGGGTTGCTTTTCAGGTGTTGGGCTTGGCCCCTTAGTTCCAGTGAAAGGAACGCTTCAGCATACCAAGACAATTTGGACAATTTCATGCTCCCAACTTTGTGGGAACAGTTTGGGGATGGCCCCTTCCTGTTCCAACATGACTGCGCACCAGTGCACAAAGCAAGGTCCATAAAGACATGGATGAGCGAGTTTGGTGCGGAGGAACTTGTCTGGCCTGCACAGAGTCCTGACCTCAACCCGACAGAACACCTTTGGGCTGAATTAGAGCGGAGACTGCGAGCCAGGCCTTCTCGTCCAACATCAGTGCCTGACCTCACAAATGCGCTTCTAGAGTGGTCAAAAATACCCATAAACACACTCCTAAACCTTGTGGAAAGCCTTCCCAGAAGAGTTGAAGCTGTTATAGCTGCAAAGGGTGGGCCAACTCCATATTAAACCCTACAGATTAAGAATGGGATGTCATTAAAGTTCATGTGCATGTAAAGGCAGACGTCCCAAAACTTTTGGCAATATAGTGTATATCCTACTGAAAGTTTAGGGCATGGCATATCGAATGTCTCACTTTTGTTAAATGACTAACAGCCTTTAAAAACAAACAGATTGTATGATAAATGAAAGCATTAGGCACTATCAAAATGAATACATTTCAGCACTTCCTTTGCAAGTGACTGATGGTAGAGAAAGATGGACCATCGCTACTATGGTCTCATTTTGTGATTTACTGAAAATATTCAAATCACCATGACAAGACTGCACAAGCAGAGCCATGTGAATACTGAAAGCAGATGACACAAAAACGCAGGTAACAAATTTGATGTGCACTCTTAAAAAAACGCGTCTACATCGGAAGGAAGTGTGCAGAAACCACAGAGCATGAAGATGCAGCTAAATTTACTCTGGTATTCAAAAGCACAGTAAGCAGGGCATGTGTCAACACTACAAATTCATATGTAATGGACAAAAGTGGGTAAAAAACAATGTTGCATGAGATATGGGGGTTGAAATGTTTGCATTTGGAGTATAGCAGACAGTACTAGGTTTAGTAACAGTACAGCAAACTGATCTCTAATTGGCTCTTTATAAGAGAACATCTGAGAAAGACAAATCATAAATTAGATGTCTTTAAAATCTCTATTTCTTCTAGGCAGCAATGAGATTAAATGGAGGGCAAACTGACACGTTTGCTTTAGTCTCTGGCTTCTCAGACATTTCCAGTTTTGGGTGTAATGCATTACCAAGTAATTAATTACTGTAATTTAATCATTTCTCCCTTGAAAAAGTAAAGTAAGGGATTACTCTTAATTTTTCTGTAATTTAATTACAGTTACTTCTGATGTAATAGACTATAGAACAATTTTATATGAAACAATAGTGGATTGAACATCAAAATTATTTAAAAATATGCCATCCAAATATATTTTTTCTAATATCACAACACCTACGAAACATATCTGAGCCACATTTTGTCCCAAAATAAATAATAAAACAATCAATCAATCAATAAATAAACAAATAAATAAAGCATAAATAAATAAATACAATATAAATAAAACCAATATAACATACACAACTAAAATAAATAAATATATAAAACATAAGTAAAACAAATAAATAAGTAAAACAAACAAATTAAACATAAGTAAAACAAATGAATTCTGAATTCTATAAATAGTGTCATTCTCTAAATATGTCTCTTTAAGAAACAGGTGAGTGAGTCGGGTACAAGAGCTGGGCCTCATGAGGTGGGTAAACACGGCCGTTTCCATGGGCCATCTGAGAACCTGGTTGCCATGGCAGCTGGCGAGCGGTGAGTCAGTCGTGAGGTCGGAAAAGTAAAGTAGAGGAAGGAGCAGTCCTGAGTAACTCCCCGCCACGTGATTGGCCAGCGACGGGCTGCACTGACCACAGCGAGCGCCAGGGAATGGAAAGCATTAAACATTTTGGCTTTGCCAAGGCAGTCTGCAATCTTTACCAGAGCACTGACATCGGAAGGATGCTGGCCGCTCCGCTAACAAGACCATTAAAAATGGTTTACACTGAGAGAGCAAAAAGCAACAAGAGGGCTTTCACATAAACTGTTACCAAAGCAACATCAAACTTTAAGTGGTAAACAAACTGAGCAATATCATGTGTCTTCAGAACACAGCTGCCATTACTGCGTCTGTAAAACCCCTGGACAAACACAACTTCCTAAAGAGTTTGAAGCAACATGAAAGAAAAAGCAGTAAATAAAAATAAATGGCAACACCTCCTGCTCTAAAACCACCATGAAAAATAACAATAAATATAAAAAAGTAAAAAAAAAAAAGAAAAAAAAAAAAGAATAATAATAATAAAAAATAAATACATTAAAATAAATCAATGCACAATAATTAAAATAAAAATGTAAAAGTAATACAAATAAAAATATTAATAAAATGCTATTGATCAAATAAATTTAAAAATTAAAAAAATAAATAAAATGTAAAAACAAATTAATATAATAAATAAAATAAAATACAAAAAATAAAATAAAATGAGCTGACGTGACAAGCTGACGTTTAAATAATTAGGATTCAAGATTTTAACTGTAAGCACGAGCAATAGCAAAAGTGATGCTCGTCTTAGCATGCACTACTAATGAATGAGTGCATTCATTTGTGTGAGGGTGGATAAAAGCCCGGACAACACACAGAAGAGCAGATGGCCATTTTCATAGCCCTGACCTGAGGCAAATTCACCTCACGCTGCATAATGACTAGGAAATACCTTCACACGCACATCTAGAAGACAGAATGAACACCCACCTGGACCACAGGGTGACCTCCAGTAGGGGCTTTGACCGCCCCTCGGCTGCCCTCGGTCTCATAGTGGGCTCTGTGGTGGGGTTTGGGCTGCACCTCGATGTGGAGCTCGTACTGATCGGTGCGGCTCGGGAGGGGCCACTCCAGGGGGGGCAGGGAAGCCACGGGGATGCTGGGAGAGATGAAAGATGATAGTCATGCTCATTTGCTTCACATATCCTATTTGTTGCATGAAAAGAGCAGCAGGTGCACAAGCCATGGAGGGTTTTGTAGAATGTGTCACCTAAGACTGTGTGACAGATACCAGATCAGACTACACACAACTAATACATGTTTTTGTACTTGAAATTGTTAAGTTCAAAACAAGTTTGGGGTCAGTTAGATTTTTTTAAAGAAATTAATCATTTTTATTCAGCAAGGACACATTAAATGAATTAAAACTGGCAGTAAAGACATTTATAATGTTACAGAAGATTTCTATTTCAAATAAATTGTTCTTTTGAACTTTCAAAGAAAGATAAAAAAGGTATATCATGATTTCCACTAAAATATGAAACTGTTTTCAACACTGATAATAATAATAAGAAGAAATTTTTCTTGAGCAGAAAATTATATTAGAATGATTTCTGAAGGATCATGTGACACTGAACTTCTGGAGTAATGATGCTAAAAAATACACAGGAATAAATTACATTTTATAATACATTCAAATAGAAAAAAGTTATTTTAAATTGTAATAATATTACTGATTTTACTGTATTTAAAAAAAAATCTAATTAATGCAGCTTTGGTGAGCATAAGAGACTTTTGAACAGTAATGTACATTTTCAAGAATTTTTTTTAAATGTATTTATAGATTATACGCACCGGCCAATAACTTTGCTTGCTCAGCTGATGTCAACAAATAATAGACCAGAGAAATAAGAATAAGAAATATTTTTTGTGATGAATTTATTTTATGTATACATATGCATATCGGTCATCGATGACCCTACTTTCTAGACCGGTATTGACATCCAGTGTACAATGAAAAGACTTTAATTGTAAATATAGACATAATTTACCAATCTGTAGTGGTGACAAAAGGCACATAACTATAATTATTTAATTCAAATCAAAGTTGTCACTCTTCAAGCAAACCCTGCATAGAAAGAAAATTATGACAATGTTTTACCTGCATATGCCAGACACCAGCTGTTTAGGCCAGATTTGAGGGATTACGAAGAAGGGTTCAGGGCCAGGTTTGGTCTTCCCATCCTGGTCACATGACACCAGGTAACTCTCAGTGTGGTTGTCTGGGTAGAGCGGGTAGGCCTGCTGGTTAGTCTTCACGATCTTGGTTGGAATGGAACTTGCCTGGCCAATGCCGAACCCATTCATGGACCCTGAGAGGTTATTTGAGCCATAATGGCCGACGTGATGCTCTTCATGGCCACCGTGGGGTGATGGGCTGCGTGATCGGGCCACCGGGACCAGGTTGGGGTTCCTGTACATCTCGTAGGTGCGTTTGCATAGAGGGGAGGTGGAACGCGAGCCGGGCCGGGGGGAAGGAGAGCGCGGCCCTACACAGCCGTCCTCGGCCAGGCTGGTTCGTGGAGAAGTGCCCGGACTGGTTCGAGGGGAACCCGTGTGGACGCCTTGAAGTCGTGGGCAGAGATCTCCAGTCGCCTGGCTGTTGCTGGGTGAAACGCAGGGCGAGGCCCAGGGCGAGAGGTTCTCTGAGTGCCAGGAGGTGGATGAGTTGCTGCTGGCGGGACTCAGGCACTGCGGCTCCCGGTAGGCCAGAGGATCTTGACCGGGCACGGTGAGCCCGGGACTGGGGCTGGTGTTCACGAGATGGTTCTGGAGGGAGTCTCGACCATGACTATAGTGCTCGCGGGAGGGCGTAATCTCAATTCGGGGGCTCAGGGCCTGGCTGTTGGGTCTGGCGTACTCCAGGTAG
>CM077178.1:8641885-8791885 GCA_039654105.1 Coreius guichenoti
ACTGGAAAAAGACTTGCAATCTTATTCCAGACAAATCCACACTCTTATAGACCGAAATGACAGAATGTGATTATTTACACAGTGGCAGTATCTAGGGTTATTAAACATTACCTGAAGTTTCCATTGCAGCATAAACTACGAATAGCCAAGGAGCCTGAATTTTATGTAACTAGTGATATTCAATACTCATGGTGAGTCATAAGAAATAAGACTGAAATTTCATGTTTTGTGCATCACAGACAGTGACATTTCAGACATGCTGTTTAATTAAACCCAAGTGCACCTGAACAACTGCATCTCTTCTCTCTGAATAAACTCACATTACAAGGCATCAGTAACTTGCCATGTGCCTGAGAAATAAAAGCAACTTAATATCAAATATGCACAAGTTCTTAACACTGAATAATGTTAAATAAGCATTACAAGTTCATTCATTCCAAAATGGACCTTTTAAGAGCAGCATAAATGATTGAATATTGTCACTGACATTGAGAGTTCCCTCATGACGCAATTACTACTGTACTATACTGTACATTTGTATACATTACAAATTAGTTCATATAATTTACATTGCGTTTAGCATTAAAATCATCAACAGTGTTGGCATAAGAAAACATTAAAAATCAAATTATTGATTACCAGTAATTCACAACACTTCAGCACGCGCCATCCATACCTTGATCCATCGACCTCATGCTGTGGTAGTGCATCAGTCTCCAAGACTCTCTAAACATTTGGAAAATATACAAAAATTTAACAGTCAAAAAATAGCCTTTCCTTAAAGTTCATAGCAGAAAAAAATCTGGATGAAGAGGTGATAAAGCTGAGAGCGAAAAAGCAAATACTCCGTTGTAAGTGCAAAAAAGAGTGGTGTGCAATAGTAGTAGAGCTCTGTGTGGTATGAACTCCTTTGCCTGCTCTGAGGATTGACTCGAGTATCAAGAGCGGCTTCCTTCCCCGGCTCTGGGTGTTTATAATGGGCCAATGCTGTAAAATAACGGGATTCCCTCAGTGTTTCCTCCTGTTTGTGCGCTCTGCCATGGAAACCTGGAGCGGCTCCATCTCGGAGACTCAGGGCTTTCCTGCAGAGCGCGCACTCAGGAATCCATGACGTCTCCAGCCTCTGCGCCAAGGCATTTCTGCGGCTTCTCTCAGACAGTGGCGCACAAGAACTTCATTGTGGGCTTGAAGAAATTAGCGTTGAGGGAAAGAGGAGGGGGAGAAAAATGAAAACAGGAGCGATGTTTAAGCATATGCATGAAAGAGACGAGGTACACACAGCAGGGTTTTGAAAGGACAAGGCTCATTATATCTGAGCAACCTACAGCTTTACATGTAGAGCCTTACCTTTAAAGAAATGGACAAAAAGTATACGGACAACCTAAAAGTGTTTGAATGGCATTGCATTAGCCCACAAAATATCAAAGGAAAAATGTACTTCAAAGAAAGATAGTTCAAGCTCACCTTTCACAAGTGAAACACCATAGAGGTTTGTTAGATTTTAAATTATATAACAATATTCAAAATTAATTACATTCACTCAAATGACCTTTAGGACTATAAATGGAACAGAAAAATATAATTTCAAATATATTATTATTATTTTTAAAATAGAAGAATTAATTATTAATATTTTAAAATAATTTACATATAATATCATGAATAAACCAAGGTAAAAATAATTTACAATGTATATATAATGTAAATTTATAAGAATTTACATTACATACAGTGTATGTATATATATATATGTGTGTGTGTGTGTGTGTGTGTACTTTTGTTTATTCATTAAATTATTATTATTATAATTATCATAAAATTATTGACTATTAATATAGTAAAACATGTATAAAAACAAACAAAATAATTTATATCCCCTAAAATGATTTTATATATATATATATATATATATATATATATATATATATATATATATAATGTAATTAATATTCAAATTGTTTATTATATTATTATTGTTATAGAGCTATTATAGAGAATAATATATGTGTGTGTGTGTGTGTGTAATGTAAATAATTTTTACCTTGGATCATTCATTCAATAATTTTTATTATAATTATCATAAAATTATTGACTATTAATATTTTTAAATGTGTAAAAAACGAACAAAATCATTTATATCCCCTAAGAGGATAATATATATATATATATATATACATACATACATACATTTTATGTAATTAATATTTAAATTGTTTATTATATTATTATAATGATATATATATATATACATACATACATTTTATGTAATTAATATTTAAATTGTTTATTATATTATTATAATGATATATATATATATACATACATACATTTTATGTAATTAATATTTAAATTGTTTATTATATTATTATAATGATATATATATATATATATATATATATATATATATATATATATATATATATAACAAAATTATTTACATCCACTAAAATACCATAATATACCGTAACGACCAGGATTAAGGTTATGGCTGAAATAAGACAGCTTATACACCCATAAAATTTTCCATGGAAAATGTGGCATGGTTTATTTATGAATTTTTTTCCCTTCTAATCCCAAATATTGGGCTACTCTTGAAATTCTTCCAAAGGTTTCAAAGTTTATTTGACATGCTTAACTTGGACAGCAGTGAAACATTTCTGAAAAGCTAATGTTGTTCATTTTTAAATGCAAAAAAGGTCATAAAAATAAGGTTTATTTATCGTAAGGAACTGGATATACACCTATCGGGCTTTAAAAGTGGACATTATCAGATAATGTGAGTTTTACTTCCCCCAACCATATCAGTGTGTTTAGGAACCAGCAACTCCATTTTACATATTAAATCACATATGATTATGGCTTGATGCTGAAAAGTACCAGGTTACATCAAATAAGTGCATTTCGGTAAACATAAGCACTAAATGTTTCAAGAAAATCTAATGTAACACATTAACAGCTTCTCCCAGTGCCCAGATGAAAAAGCTGCTGCATTCTGGGATGGCGAAGGATGCCAAAATAAACTGCACGTGGCTGACGAGTGAGACCATGAAGCGGGCCTGTTTGCCTAAACTCTGTTGTAAAGTTTATCCCGGAAAATTCTGCGATATGATACACTGACTGTTTAAACATTGGAATGAATGAAGTGCTGCTCTCACTGACTGGATCCTACACCGACCTCTGGAAAGCGTCTGGACACAGGCCTTCATTATCACTTCTTGATTGAATTAGATCATTTTTGTACATCTATAGACCTGGCATAAACCATATGGAAAAGCTTTTTCTTTACGCTGAAATGCCTAAAGGTTCATCAGTGCCATCGGTGGAAACAGTGAGCATCAGATACTTTAAACTGACCACTGGAGGTGTAGAGGAAGATGAACGTAGTGAGAAACGAGTGCACGTTTAACCTGAGAGAGCAGATGTACATTCCTTCACTGTTACAGCACTCTTATGCAACCCAAATCGTGAATGAGTAAATTAATACGGCACAACGCATCTTTCCAGACGACAGGATTTGCAGTTCCATCTTTTGCTAAAAAGACACACATTTTCCAGGTTCACGGAACAGTTTCCATGACCGTTAAGCGGCGCTGTCAAGTCTGGGTTACAGCAGCACAACATTTGATATTTCCAATAGCAACATTTGTATTTAAGCAGTCAGATTTCACATGGAAATGGCACTTTATATCACATCCCATGCATGGAGAACTTTCGGCATGTTTCGGAAAAGGGAAAATCTTCAGCCCATGTGCTTGATCAGTTCCAAAATTTTCTATTGACTTGTCATTTTTCCCATTTTGCCTTGTTACCTCATGCGGGGTCACTCACTCAGAATAACATACTAGCCCTACTATTTCTGCCATATACAAATTCAAGCTGACCATTTATTATTACTAAAAATAGAGGTCATTTCATGCTGACTAAAGAAAACTCTCCTGGTAAATGCATTACTTGGAAGATTAATGTGTGTTATCTAAAGATGGTGAATATGGATAACCTGATGATTTGTTGGGAATTTCTATAGAAGCTTGTTTCCGCCACGGAATAAAACAATTTAACAGATAATTGCGACTTTCAATTCAGACTTTATAACTTGCAATTGCTAGTTTATATCATACAGTTCTGAGGAAAAAAGTCAGAATTGTGAGATGAAATGTCGCAATTACCTTTTTTTTTTTTTTCTGTGGTGGAAACGAGCTTAGATTTTTTTTATTCCACGTGGCTCTGAGCAACACACTAAATGGAGAATCATCCTCTCACACAAATGGAATCTGTATAGAATTCCTGAAGTTTCCAGTTGGAGCAGCGAAACTTAAATCTGTCTCCATCTCCCATTCCGGATTAACAAACAACAATTTGGCTTTCAGGTTTGGGATTTTTGTCTCCCTGGTAACTGAGAGGAGTGGTGAGTGAGTTTAAATGAGACATTGATATCTGTCAAACATGAATGATGAGCCACAATCAAGTATTTTAATGTCTTACAACATAAATACCAAGAAAGCATTTTAATAATAATCATTTATATAATTAAACATATATTTGTCATCTAAAATGTAATTTATTCCTGTGATCAAAGCTGAATTTCCAGCATCATTACTCCAGTCTTCAGTGTCACATGATCCTTCAGAAATCATTCCAATATGATGATTAGCTGCTCAAGAAACATTTATTATTATTTTCATTTTATCTAAAATTGATTATTTGAGATAAAATAGATAAATTAAAAGTTTAAAAGAACAATTTTTTTAAATAATTTTTGTAACTATATATGTATATATACACACACCGATCAGGCATAACATTATCCACCGCCGAAAGCTCCAACAGTGGGCACGTGAGCATCAGAACTGGACCACGGAGCAATAGAAGAAGGTGGCCTGATCTGATGAATCATGTTTTCTTTTACATCACGTGGATGGCCGGGTGCGTGCGCGTCACTTACCTGGGGAACACATGGCACCAGGATGCACTATGGGAAGAAGGCAAGCCAGTGGAGGCAGTGTGATGCTTTGGGCAATGTTCTGCTGGGAAACCTTGGGTCCTGCCATCCATGTGGATGTTCCTTTGACACGTACCCCCTAAGCATTGTTGCAGACCATGTACACCCTTTCATGGAAACGGTATTTCCTGGTGGCTGTGGCCTCTTTCAGCAGGATAATGCGCCCTGCCACAAAGCGAAAATGGTTCAGGAATGGTTTGAGGAGCACAACAACGAATTTGAGGTGTTGACTTGGCCTCCAAATTCCCCAGATCTCAATCCAATCGAGCATCTGTGGGATGTGCTGAACAAACAAGTCCGATCCATGGAGGCCCTACCTCGCAACTTACGGGACTTAAAGGATCTGCTGCTAACATCTTGGTGCCAGATACCACAGCACACCTTCAGGGGTCTAGTGGAGTCCATGCCTCGACAGGTCAGGGCTGTTTTGGCAGCAAAAGGGGGACCAACACAATATTAGGTCATAATGTTATGCCTGATCGGTGTATATAATTATTATTATTATTTATGTTTGGTAGATAGCCGTCTAAACACATGTATTGAGCACAATGAGTATTGTACCTCGAGGTGTGGTTATGATCACAAACAATAGTGAAAACTCTTAAGACAATCTCTGTCAGCAAGGGCGAAGCTTTTAAAAGCAAATCAAACATTCCAGCCTGTTGTGTGTGTATAAATAGCTCTGCCGGGGTGTGAGAGCCGCCTCAACACACGTCTCTTTAAGTGATTTATCATCGTCTAAATCCTCTGTTGATGCACACAACAGAATATAACAGGGCAAGTCTGGATCTGTGTGTCCAGTGGTGTTTCATCAGCACAACATTATGCATGCATGTGTGTGTGTGTGTATATATATACACACATAGTAAAATATGGCATGTGTCAAGTGTTATGGTCCCATTATCAGCATGTCCTTGCTTACATGCTCGTCTTCTCCCTCAGTCTCACGGCAGCTCTTCCTCTGGGACTGATGTGGCATGGACTGGACACACAGGCGACCGCCGCTGCTGTGTGGTGTCTAATAATAAAGCCAATCTCCCTGAGCTCTACATCACGTGCACTGCAGAGTCTGGCACACCGCCGTATGCACCACATGAGAGAGGAGTAATGATACACTTTATATGGGCTTTACCCAAAGAGCTCATTCCATCAGCACCACATGAATGTACAATCAAGGAGGAACACGAAAAGCTACGATTCAAAGAAAGCACAGAGAAAGCTTAAACTTTTATTCATCTTCAATTTATACATTTTTATCAGTATCGTTTGATTTATTACAGAAATCATGTGCTTGCATGCATTTATGTTTTTGCAGCCTTACTGTCAGCCCAGCATGCAGTTAAAGGGATAGTTCACATAAAAATTAACATTCTGTCATCATTTACTCAACCTTAAGTTGTTCCAACCCTGTATGAGTTTCTTCTGTTGAACACAAAAGAAGATATTTTGAAGAATGTTGGGAACCAGACAGTTGACGGTAGCCATTGATTTCCATAATAAGAAAAATAATAGTCAATGGCTTCCGTCAACTGTCTGGTTCCCAACATTCTTCAAAATATCTTCTTTTGTGTTCAACAGAAGAAACTCATACAGGTTTGGAATAACATATGGGTGAGAATGAACTTTTGAGACTCCCCTTCTGGTGAAACATGATCATTTTTTTATAAAACACAATGGCTGCGTTCGGAAAGGCATACTACTCTTAATATTTCAGTATATATGTTGTATGTACAATTATATTATGTATAAATAATGTTTGAAACATTCATGGTTACATAATGTAGTTGTGTTTTACATACTATTATTAAAAATATACTGCGCAAAATGCAGAAAGCTATCATTTCAATCCAGATATCCGGCATTAAATAAAAAATAATGAAAATAAACACTAGCGTTCAAACACTGTGGTCAGTGAGAAATGAATACTATTTCAAATAAATGCTATTCTTCTGAACTTTATATTCATCAAATAATCCTAAATAAAAAATATCACAGTTTCCACAAAGATATGAAGCAGCACAACTGGTTTTAACATTGATAATAATAAGAAATGTTTCATCACAAGGATCATGTGACACTGAAGACTGGAGTAATGATGCTGAAATTTCAGCTTTGATCACAGGAATAAATTATATTTTAACACAAACTCAAATAGAAAACAGTTATTTTAAATTGTAATATTTCACAATATTACTGTATTTTTGATCAAATAAATGCAGCCTTGGTGAGCAGACGTCTTTCAAAAACATTAAAAACTCTCACCAACCCCAAACGTTTGAAAGGTAGTGTGTATTAAAAAATAATATATATAAGAATTATTGGAAATATGATATTACATGAAATATATGTAGAAATTATATTGTATAAAGAAACAAGCAGAGAATTAGTTAAGAAAAGATTTTTTTTATTTTAAACACCTCTTATCCTGAGACACACTTGTCCATTTTTTGTTCTGCAAGTATTAGAGTGCAAATTCCAACACAAATAAGAAAAAATAATAATAAATAAAAGCCATTTTTTGTTATTTACAATTCAGCAGATTACATTATCAAACAAAAAAGTACTTTCATATAAACATAAAAACCAGTCAACACAAAAATCAAGTCAGAAGATCATGGCATTCGGTCTATGTCTAGGTCCACATCACAATCTGTACAAACTCTGATCCATGCAAGAGGAGTCGAATATGACGCGAGTCTGTCAGTTCAACACAATAAGGTGTCTGAAGGTGAAAGAGATGATATGGCACTAAAAACACAGACACCAACATAGTGATCAATGCTAAGTGCACATCACATTCGGGATCATTTACAGAGACAAACATTGGCTTTTAAGGACACCTCGAGGAGAAGATTACAGCGTTTAGTGCAGACTGATGCATCATGGGATTTGGCTCTGTAAACCAGTGATTGAGAGTAGTCACTACGGGTCATAATGGTCAGACGGGGGAGGCTGGGGTACAAAGTGAGCATGTCTAGCGTCAGAGGTCAGCACAAGAGTGGACAGGAGGATGATAAAATAGCATTGTTTTTTATGGCACAGCATCAACCCTGCAGTGACTAGCAGTGGTTGGTTAGTATGCTAATAAAACAGCTGCGTCGCTTCCAGTTAACCCAGTTGCCCAAGTGCCCATTTATACACACAAACTAACACAAGAATGATCTGATGTGATCATGCTTCCCAACAATCACACATATACTGTATATGGTAACACTTCACAATAAGGTTCCGTTTGTTAAGAGTGAGTTTTTCTTTCACGCCATATCGCAATTGTGAGTTTATACCTCTCAATTCTTTTTCTCAGAATTGTGAGATATAAAGTCACAATTGCGAGTTATAAAGTCCAAATCATGATAAAAAGACTTTAATACTCGCAATTGCAATTTATCTCACAATTTTGAGAAATAGTCCTAATTGCAAAAAAGTATTGCAAGTTTATATCTTGCAATTCTAGAAAAAGTCAGAATTGAGACAAACTCGCAAATTATGAGAAAAAAGTCAGAATTGTGAGTTTATGCTTTGCAATTCTGACTTTATTTCTCAGGATTACGACTACTCAGAATTGTGACTTTATATCTCGCAATTCAGACTTTTTTCTCAGAATTGTGAGATATAACTCACAATTACAAATGATAAACTCCAAATTAAGGGATAAAAATACTTTAATACTCACAGCTGCAATTTTATACCTCACAATTCTGACTACTTCTCAAAATTGCGACTTTATATCTTGCAATTCAGACTTTTTTCTCAGAATTGTGAGATATAAACTTGCAATTGCGTGTTATAAAGTCTGAATTGCGAGATAAAAAGTCGCAATTACCTTTTTTACTTTTTATTCCCTGGTGGAAACAAGCTTCCATAAAAACAGATGTATTTGTTAATATTATTTAATGGACCTGAACTAACAATGAACAGTTGCATTATGATCAACAAATTTTAACAAACAAAGATGAATAAAAATACTGTAACGTGTTAGTTAACACATTAACATTTACTAATAGATCCTTATTGTAAAGTGTTACAAATATTAGTGGGGTTTTTTTTGGGGGGGGGGTGTTGTACAACACATACTTTTTTTTTTTTAACCTGATCAAGTCCTTTCAAGTCACATAAATTCAGTAGTTTTGGAAAAGAAATAAAAAGGTACCAAAAACACCCTAAAATAAGTCAACTCCAATTTCCCTTTTCCCACTTTGTGTAAACATTTCCTTTTCACATGAGAATACAAATGCAATCGAGACGCATAATAGCAATAGATTATTAAATCTCATGGAAAAACTTCCCTGTTGTCTCATGGATGAATCCCAAAGCTAACCAGTGTGTTTAGTCTTCCTCAGGGAGAGTGATTCACTGAAACTTAAACAGTAGAGAAATGACATGATTCAGAGCGAACGGCGTCTGGACTGCGTCACACAAGCATCCATTCTTGTAAGTATAAGCACCTGCTCAGGGCTAACCGGACTGCTAAACTACTACACTGGCTCGTTGAACAGTAATGCAGAAAAATCAGACTTGTTATTGTAGTATGAGGGTGAATGAAGGAGTGAATCAAACCTGACGTTCCAGCAGTTTTAGGTTTGTTTGAGCCGGGTTAGTGGTTACAGAGCAAGCCGGGCTGAGGCGAGTGTGGCAGTAAAGGGTTCAAGAGGTCAGTTTGGAGTAACTCGGAGGCGAGAAGCGTCGTCGCAGGTATTTGAGGATGTAGAGCGGCAGGCAGCTGACCAAAGTGATGGCCGTCACCTTCCACACAAAAGACAGGGTGGCGATGAAATACACATCTGTGAGGGACACAAATAAAAATACTGTTAAAATACTGCGCTCTATTTGGATACTGTCGAACATCTGCTCATGCTGGACTCAGTCTCAGACGGCCCATTCATAGTCTGTTTACTTACTCTGATTCATACTGCACACGAAACTGGCAAAGAGTTTCTTGATCTGGCAAGGTCTAATCTGATTGGTTGACTTATGCAATTTCCAGGAGTTAGTGAGAAGGTTTTGCAAAAGTTTGCCAGGTTAGCGACATCAAATCTTTAAAAGATACTCAAGAGCAGTAGCGGCCTTTGCTATGTTTCACTTGAAACAGGACTCGCAACTGAAGGGGTCTCCGCTTGCACTCAAAAAAGAGGACGCCCCCGCCATCACACAGCACACATACCAGGGTTGGAAATTATCAGGGCTTGGGGCAAAAATGCTAGTGAAATTAATAAAATTCTCCCAAAATTCAAGATATATAGGGAAAAAATAGCCGTTTATGAGTTCTAATTTTTAATATTTATAATAGCCGATATGTATATGTTTATAACAGTGCTGTTTTCCTGAACATCTGCACTATTGTAAACATAATAGCCATTTGATTTTATACAACAGTGCAGAGCTAAAAATATATATATGGCGTCTGAAAGTTGTGTAAATGTATGTTTTCGACCAACTTTTTCCACTTCTGATGTTATTTCTAACTAGAAATGGCTATTGTAGCAATTAAATATTCGCTTAGTTATCACCAAAGACTAGATATAGAAAGACGGTGCACTCCTATTACTTATAAATGGGAGAAACTGCAACGCGCAATATGGCGGAATAGTCCCGCCTTCTAAAGTAAAAGAGCCAATCGGTGATTGGTAAAGTCATTGCGTCACTGCAGCTGCCGTTAGAAGCTCCGGTTCCCATAGAAACCTGAGACTCGCGCTTAGGACTGCACATGCGCATTGGCTCGTCTAGCCTGAAAAATAATCTTTTTTAACGCTATTTGAGGATAAGAAACAACATTTTTGGGACAGTTCATGTCATATTTTATTGCTGAAATAAGAAAAATAAGTTATTTAATTGTGAGTTCGGCAAGCAGTTTTTGAGATTCCAGGATTACCCCATTCAAATAGATAGGGGTTCAAAATAGATTTCCGACTGTTGCTATTGTGGTATCAACCGCCTGTTTCTTCCCATCACAAACATGGAACCAATCCCGTCGACGTGACGGGCAAAGCTTTTCCACAGAAACTTTCTATGATGTTCAAAGCATTTCTAAGGATGCTGATTTTTAAAGAAGTGTGCAGAACTCAGCACTGAACAAGTGGATTTTGACTAAATTAAACATCTCTGATTGGTCACTGCGTTTAAAGAGATCAACAAACATGTATGTGATTGGCTACACTGCTCAACGCTGCAAAAACACATTTTAAATAGAAACTTTGGATGTTCTCCAGATCGCAAACACAAATCCGCACTGGTGCATCTGTTTTGTCAATATGATATTATTATCATATAGCACCCTCAAGCACCACTGTAGAACCGGGCCTGCCTGTATAATTCACTCTTCCTTCTGGTTCAAACATATATGGCTGAATTAAAACAATATCTCCAGTTGCCATTGTTTAGCGTTTACTACAGTTGACCGAGTGGATCAGGTAGTCCGAGCTGGTGTGATTGAGTGGAGGCTGGGACTAATTTGGTTAATTTGCATATTAATGGATCCACATATACTGAGTGTAGTTACATTCAAGCTATTTTAAGGCATGAAGAAATTATTTTCACAGGAAAAAACTTTTAAATATGTCATTTTGATTATCAAAGATGAGTTTTAAAGGATAAAATTATTGACTGCAGGGGGACTTGAAAATGTCTGTTTTCCATGATCGTGGGAAATCTGGTACTTTCTCAGAAACACTTACTACAGAGACTTTTATTAAACTAAGCTTCAAGAACTTATAAACCCCCAGAAGTTTCATTGTGACCAACCAATCAGATTGTATCTAACAGAGTTTTCCAATGGTTGCCATTTCAATCTGCATCAGATGGGTGTGAGCAGAATAAATAATCAATAAAACATCATTTTGTGATGTAGATATGTGATGTCAATCCTATCAAGATCCAACAGTCTTTTCATTTCATGTCTGTGTCACATAAACTGTGCTCACATAAAAAAAAGTCTTCCATCAAGGGTGAAGGGTTTTGTTCTATTCTTATACACAAAACGTACAATCCCTGCTGAATAATCATTTGGCTCTTTTTTAAACCTTTATTCCCAGAAATGTAGGGAAAGTCACCAAAACAGAACTAGAGAAATGCTCTCAGACCACAGTCAGGTCAGTAGAAGGAGAGACTCTGAAATGTAAGTTGGCCAAAACGTTTTGTGCGATTGCTGGAAACCTGCGTCACACTGCGTGGCAGTCGCTGACCAGTCTTTGTTTAATGTGGTCAGGTGCCACACACCACCGGAGTTGGACGGCACTCGGAGCGCTGCGGTGTCGGAATGCCTCATCAACACAACTGAAAGGACACTTGTTCGTGCGCTGTGAACGTGAGCCCTGAGACGGACACAAGTCATCTCCACCATCATGGATCCATCATCTTCTCTGCCAGGATACGCACTGAGATCCAGTAACAAATTCTCAACGTAATGTTGGTGGGCAAAAGGAAAGCGGTTATGCTGAAGGTCTTGGATGCATTACCAACAGGACTGAAGTTGTTTTTTATAAAATGATCTAACTAAATGACTACTTACATTGTCCTCACACCTTTTGACTAATCTGTTTATTTTGGGCTGGATATTTTTTTTAATAATCTAAAAATTATTTTAATTTAAAATTAATTTAATTTAAAAATTATTATTATTTTTTTAATGTTCACATTTTTAAATATGTTATTTTATAAAAAGTGGTCACAAAAAGAAACTTCTGGGACTAAATATTTTTTATTTAGCATAACAAAAAAAAAACCTAAATAATTGTATAATTGTCTAAAACAACCTAGCGGATAAATTTACATTAAATACTACCAATAAAACTAGAAAAATGTTAAGCAATTTAAACTATTCAAATATTATAATATTAATGCTATAGATTTAAAAAAATATATATATTCTATCACTATAAAAACTAAGCTACAAGGATGTCTATGCAGGGTCTTGTTTGAATAGTTTTGTTTATTTGCCTGTTCATTTTTAAAGAGGCTACATGCAAGACATTTCATGTATTAATCACTTTTTTTTTGCCAATGTGTGAACAGCTTGTAACAAAAATGAAAAAAAAAAACAAGATCTAGTCTATCAAGGTAGTCTATGAAAGCCTGCAGACTGATTTTTATGTGAAGGACTCGGGACGGTTTTGGTGGGAAACCCCAATGGATGTGACGTCTCTTCCGTTCAACGACACATGAATTAAATGCTTATACAATGTTCAGGATAATGCCGAAGGAGGTATTCTGTACTGTAATGTCAATGTGTCATGCAAAAAAAGGGATTCATTTAAACTATAGTCTCACATAGTCAGGTCTATATAGTCTGTAGACTCAAATATACTTATAACAGTGTCATTTTAATGATCTCATTTATCGACATGAAATGGTGGTGAATTGCAGAGCTGGTGCAAACATATCCATATCACTATGATCAGATGCTTTCTTAACTGTCGTTTTTGTTGTGTGTTTATTTTGTTATTGAGAGAAAAGCGTGCAGCACATATTTACATATTCATCTAAACGTCACTCTCAGCAGTGTGGGTGGCATTGGGATTAGGGTTGGGTATCGTTTGGGATTTTTACGATACTGGTGCCAAACCAATACTTTTAAAACGGTACCGGTGCCTAAACGGTGCCTGAACCGATACTTTACTTTACTAACCGAAAGTTTAAAGTATACTTAAATATATAAATATAAATAAATGCAAAACACAATTTACTTAACAAATTCACAATAAAACCTAAGCCACCTAACCCAACTACAACAGGCCTAATTTAACACTAAATAACAGTTACAGTACTAACAACAGCAAAGTAGTCTGTATTCTTGGTATGCTACAACCAAGTTTCAGCAATTCTTTTGCAGAAATATGACCATATTCTCTGGCTAAATATTTTAGAACGCATCGCCTTATTATTTCCATGGCGACGCATCATGCTTCTCACGTGACACACAGCAGCCACAATAGTGCTGTATGACAGATGTATCGCTTTTATTTCTTTTTTTTCCTTTTTATTCAAAATATTCACAAACTTGTTAACTGTGTCATGAACTATCTGATATTCTGATTTTCAAATATGTGTAAGTGAATGTGTTTTGCCATTTAAAACCCTTTATAATGATCATGTTAGTTGATCTATAATGCGTGATGGGCGCCGCCATGTTAGTTTGCGCCGCAATTCAGAGAATCGGATCTGTCGGATTTACATCACGTAAATTCATCCACGTCTCACGAAATACATGAAAGTAAGTGACCGTGAACTGGGAAGAATAGAGTAAACTATATAGTTAACTATATAATGTGTATCTGATATGAATAAGACACAGTCAAATTATAACTGAAAGGATTGTTATTGCCGCTTCCATAGACATCAGTGTGTATTTTTTGCTAGTACGTATGTGCATTTGAAAACCTAAAATAAACATTATGTGGTTGAAAACACTGAATAGTTGTGATATGTGACAAGCGCTGAGCGTGTCTCTCTCTGGCTTGGCGCCAGCCAAAACACGAAAGCACGTTTGAATTTAAGTGGCACCGAAATGAGGCACCGAAATCTGCATTCTGATTCGGTCCGGTTACATACCGGTTATATAGGTATGGCACCGAGTTTCGGTACCTAACCCTAATTGGGATGTTCTTAAACAGCATATTGCTGCAAAGGTATTGCAGAGAGTATTCCAACTTCGCTGTGAGTATATCGAGGCTTTGATTCACGTTCAGTCGCTTGTAGGTTACGTGAGCACGAGCAATAAGTATTGTGAAAACAGCTGAGCTACTGGCACATGTCAATTTAAAATAACATAAAATGTGAATCCTAAATAGCTTTTCTTTGTAAGAAAGTGTGCAACTCTTCAATTTGAGAAGCACTCTGATAAACACAAAGACCTTGGCCAGGGCAGCATCAACGCAGCAGGAAATGAGAGCAGGCTTGTGGTATTTCCCTCCGCAGAGAGCTCTGTATAGCGCTGTGGGCCGCTCTCGGGCTGCCCGGTGTCGTACGAGAGAACGGGCCACAGCGCCCCTTTGGAATGCTGACTGAGGCAGATTGCCACATTTTATAGAATCAGATTTACCTCTCTCTGGGGAAAACAGTACTGGTTTTGTGGAATGTGGCCACATTTTTTACCTGGATGTGTCCGAAATTCTGACGTCAAGATCGTTCAATAACAACAGGATTTCATGACGATAATAGGATATAAAGCAGTAGCGAAACCTTGACCAGAACAGCATAGATGAAACATATAATACCACTAAAATGACAAGAACAAGTATAATGTGTTAAATGCAAAAAAAGTGATTAAGGCAAGCCAACCCCAGATGAATAGTGTTAAAAAACATCACTAATAGATATCACCATACTTCCCCAGTTGATTGATTACAATAAGAAAAAAAATGTACTACAAGTTTTCTGCATGTTATGCTTAAACATGCAAATGAGGTATTATCTAATTAAATATGTACTAATTTCCATAAATTCCCGATCAGAACTGGGTAAACACAGGATGTGTTTTTAGTAATAACATGTATAAAATCAGGCGAATGATATATGAACAAACCCCTCTGTAAAAAAAAGTATTTTGTATTTTTTTTTTTTTTAAATTGTATTTTCTTTACACTAGTCTGAAAAACACATTATGAAAAGCCAAATAGGTCAAAATCTCACAATTGACCAGTGCTTGGAAAAAAAAAAACAATGTCTTGCCTTTATATATACATACATACTGTATATATATATATATATATATATATATATACACATTGTTCAATAAAGAAATAATAAAATAAAAGAATAATCTCCCCATTATTTGGGACCCATGTGTTCATGAATGCATACTCACCGATAAACTCGTGCAAGAAGACCAGGGATGCGATATAGCAGGCCAAACTGAGGAGTTCGGCTACGATCATCAGCCAGTGCCAGGTCTGCACGGTCAGCGCCACCATCAGCAGCTCCGTCAGAATCAGAGATGTGAACGAGATCGCCACGATGTGCACAAACTCTGACTCGAACAGCAGCAGAGCCCCGTACATGATGATGCTACCTGCAGAGAGCACAGCACATCTCTATTACCACCAGCATCTTTGAAGAGACTTCTAGAAGTGTGCTGGATGTGCATACTAGGAGTGTGCTTCTAGCAGTGTGCTTATATACATGATATATAAACCTATATCAATCATTTGCTCAGTAAAAGGCCTCTAGTGAACGCATATGTATATATCAGTGAATTAGAACGATTTATAAAGGATCATGTGACATATAATGATGCAGAAAATTCAGCTTTGCATCACGGAGATAAATTATATTTTAAAATATATTCAAATAGAAAACAATTTTAAATTGTAATAATATTTAATATAACAAATTAATAAATTACACAATGTGGCAATTAATTACAAACCCGATTCCAAAAAAGTTGGGACACTGTACAAATTGTGAATAAAAAAGGAATGCAATAATTTACAAATCTCATAAACTTATATTTTATTCACAATAGAATATAGATAACATATCAAATGTTGAAAGTGAGACATTTTGAAATGTCATGCCAAATATTGGCTCATTTTGGATTTCATGAGAGCTACACATTCCAAAAAAGTTGGGACAGGTAGCAATAAGAGGCCGGAAAAGTTAAATGTACATATAAGGAACAGCTGGAGGACCAATTTGCAACTTATTAGGTCAATTGGCAACATGATTGGGTATAAAAAGATGGGCAGAGGATCACCAATTCCCCCAATGCTGCGGCGAAAAATAGTGGAGCAATATCAGAAAGGAGTTTCTCAGAGAAAAATTGTAAAGAGTTTGAAGTTATCATCATCTACAGTGCATAATATCATCCAAAGATTCAGAGAATCTGGAACAATCTCTGTGCGTAAGGGTCAAGGCCGGAAAACCATACTGGATGCCCGTGATCTTCGGGCCCTTAGACGGCACTGCATCACATACAGGAATGCTACTGTAATGGAAATCACAACATGGGCTCAGGAATACTTCCAGAAAACATTGTCGGTGAACACAATCCACCGTGCCGTTCGCCGTTGCCGGCTAAAACTCTATAGGTCAAAAAAGAAGCCATATCTAAACATGATCCAGAAGCGCAGGAGTTTTCTCTGGGCCAAGGCTCATTTAAAATGGACTGTGGCAAAGTGGAAAACTGTTCTGTGGTCAGACGAATCAAAATTTGAAGTTCTTTTTGGAAAACTGGGACGCCATGTCATCCGGACTAAAGAGGACAAGGACAACCCAAGTTGTTATCAGCGCTCAGTTCAGAAGCCTGCATCTCTGATGGTATGGGGTTGCATGAGTGCGTGTGGCATGGGCAGCTTACACATCTGGAAAGGCACCATCAATGCTAAAAGGTATATCCAAGTTCTAGAACAACATATGCTCCCATCCAGACGTCGTCTCTTTCAGGGAAAACCTTGCATTTTCCAACATGACAATGCCAGACCACATACTGCATCAATTACAACATCATGGCTGCGTAGAAGAAGGATCCGGGTACTGAAATGGACAGCCTGCAGTCCAGATCTTTCACCCATAGAAAACATTTGGCGCATCATAAAGAGGAAGATGCGACAAAGAAGACCTAAGACAGTTGAGCAACTAGAAGCCTGTATTAGACAAGAATGGGACAACATTCCTATTCCTAAACTTGAGCAACTTGTCTCCTCAGTCCCCAGACGTTTGCAGACTGTTATTAAAAGAAGAGGGGATGCCACACAGTGGTAAACATGACCTTGTCCCAACTTTTTTGAGATGTGTTGATGCCATGAAATTTAAAATCAACTTATTTTTATATATATATAAATATATATATATATATATGTATACAGTCAAACCAAAATGTATTCAGACACCTTCAACTTTTTTTCACATTATCACAGTTTATTCGCTATAGTTTAGAAAATATGACAAGAACTCAGTTAAACTGTGTCAGAACAAACTCATCTTGATAATGTCAGATAACTTTGATAGAAAGGTATGTAATGGATTACAATCAACCAATCAGCTGTCAGCTGTTAAATTTAAGTACACAATTAGATAATACCAATTTAGGTCAACCAATGACCAAGCAATGCTTCATTTTGTTCAGTCTGTGGTGTGAAAGGTTGCATTAGCAATTAAAGAAAAAACACTTAAGCAAAACATGGTTAGGTCAAAGTGTCTGAATAATTTTGGTCCCAAATTTTTATCAATTTTACTGGTAGTCACTGTATGAAGAATTTTTGGGTATAATATGTCACAGTTTACTTTATTTTGCTATCCTCACCTACTATAGAACTATAGTGTCCTGCACCCACTACAAACCCGATTCCAAAAAAGTTGGGACACTGTACAAATTGTGAATAAAAACAGAATGCAATGATGTGGAAGTTTCAAATTTCAATATTTTATTCAGAACACAACATAGATGACATATCAAATGTTTAAACTGAGAAAATGTATCATTTAAGGGAAAAATAAGTTGATTTTAAATTTCATGGCATCAACACATCTCAAAAAAGTTGGGACAAGGCCATGTTTACCACTGTGTGGCATCCCCTCTTCTTTTTATAACAGTCTGCAAACGTCTGGGGACTGAGGAGACAAGTTGCTCAAGTTTAGGAATAGGAATGTTGTCCCATTCTTGCCTAATACAGGCTTCTAGTTGCTCAACTGTCTTAGGTCTTCTTTGTCGCATCTTCCTCTTTATGATGCGCCAAATGTTTTCTATGGGTGAAAGATCTGGACTGCAGGCTGGCCATTTCAGTACCCGGATCCTTCTTCTACGCAGCCATGATGTTGTAATTGATGCAGTATGTGGTCTGGCATCGTCATGTTGGAAAATGCAAGGTCTTCCCTGAAAGAGACGACGTCTGGATGGGAGCATATGTTGTTCTAGAACTTGGATATACCTTTCAGCATTGATGGTGCCTTTCCAGATGTGTAAGCTGCCCATGCCACACGCACTCATGCAACCCCATACCATCAGAGATGCAGGCTTCTGAACTGAGCGCTGATAACAACTTGGGTTGTCCTTGTCCTCTTTAGTCCGGATGACATGGCGTCTCAGTTTTCCAAAAAGAACTTCAAATTTTGATTCGTCTGACCACAGAACAGTTTTCCACTTTTCCAGTCCATTTTAAATGAGCCTTGGCCCAGAGAAAACGCCTGCGCTTCTGGATCATGTTTAGATATGGCTTCTTTTTTGACCTATAGAGTTTTAGCCGGCAACGGCGAATGGCACGGTGGATTGTGTTCACCGACAATGTTTTCTGGAAGTATTCCTGAGCCCATGTTGTGATTTCCATTACAGTAGCATTCCTGTATGTGATGCAGTGCCGTCTAAGGGCCCGAAGATCACGGGCATCCAGTATGGTTTTCCGGCCTTGACCCTTACGCACAGAGATTGTTCCAGATTCTCTGAATCTTTGGATGATATTATGCACTGTAGATGATGATAACTTCAAACTCTTTGCAATTTTTTTCTGAGAAACTCCTTTCTGATATTGCTCCACTATTTTTCGCCGCAGCATTGGGGGAATTGGTGATCCTCTGCCCATCTTGACTTCTGAGAGACACTGCCACTCTGAGAGGCTCTTTTTATACCCAATCATGTTGCCAATTGACCTAATAAGTTGCAAATTGGTCCTCCAGCTGTTCCTTATATGTACATTTAACTTTTCCGGCCTCTTATTGCTACCTGTCCCAACTTTTTTGGAATTTGTAGCTCTCATGAAATCCAAAATGAGCCAATATTTGGCATGACATTTCAAAATGTCTCACTTTCAACATTTGATATGTTATCTATATTCTATTGTGAATAAAATATAAGTTTATGAGATTTGTAAATTATTGCATTCCTTTTTTATTCACAATTTGTACAGTGTCCCAACTTTTTTGGAATCGGGTTTGTAGTAAAAAAAATATATCTGGTGTCTGAATAATTTTTGGTTTGACTGTATATACTATTTCTAAGTAAATTTTTAACAAATGGTTCATTAAATTACACTACACACAGGTACATTGAAAGGTACATTGAAACATTTCTGAAATAATATCTACTATAATAAAGTGTTACTCTGATTTATGGATGAAGGTTATTATTGGAGTAAAGGATTGGAAAGCTCATTCTTTCAAGTTAAATAAAGTACTTTTGTGTATTAATTTTAGCAGCAAATATATGTCAAGATAAAAAGAATAATTTGTCTCAGAACTGAGGATTCACTTTATGAGACTGTGGCAAATCCCTGAGATTGTCCTATCGGCGATCTCAGGAAGAGGAAGAACACTTCCACGGATTTAGCTTTTTTCAAGCGTTTCCTGTCCTGAAGTGTTATTGTGAACTTTGAGCTCAACCTCATACACCACTGGGACTGAAAAACCTGATTAATGCATACATAACATTCAAGATGATTCAACTTTGGAGGCTCTATTTAAAGCACAAATGTAAACATGCTATAGATGGTGAGTGAAAACAACTCATGGACAAACATGAATAATGAGGGATTAGGACATCTCTTTTGAAAACAAGCTCTCAAAGAAGTGAGGAAATACCCAGTGCAGTCTAACACAAACAGAATCACCTTATAAACGAATGGAATGACAAAGTGTGACGCTGAAAGATTTACACACAAAGACAGCGGGGTGGAGGCTGCTAGTGCGGCTCAAAAAGCAATCGTGGAAGATCTCCTTGTGTTATTTGACTATTGTAGCCACAGACACAAATAAACTATTCAGTGCAGGCGAGCAAAAACACGTGTGTGGGTTTTGTTTGGATGAAACAACATTCGCCGCACTGTGCTGCTGCTGTTGCTTTCTTAACAAGCCTCTGAATGGACATTACAAACACAGTTACGCTTCAGTCAGTGGGAGACATAAATGGTCTACTCAATTTACAACACAACTACTTTGTTGAGTGAAGGTTGTTGCATAGGTCATGCATTGCACCATATGGTAGAATAACCACTATTTGCTTACCTTGGTAGATACTGATCAAGACCCATATTAAGAACGTTTTGAATGAGAGAGGCCGTCCCTGCAAACAATTACTATTATTAATATTAAAAAAAAAAAACACGATTCATTAACTAAATAGTCTTAATACATACATTTGAGAATGATAGGGTAAAAGATACCTTTAGAAGATCCTTGTAAAGTTCAGGATATAACATGGCTACCTCAGACTTGACATCTTTATCCAAAACCAGAGAGAAAACAGGAAACATGGTGTAGATAGTGGAGTAGCTGTAAGGCACATCAGCACAGAAAAATGTTAATATACTAAAGTTGCTAAGGTTGCATTTATTTGATAAAAAAACTGTAATATTGTGAAATATTATTACAATTTAAAATCATGTTAAAATAATTTTTTCTATTTCTAAAATGCATTTTATTCCTGTGATGGAAAAGCTGAATTATAACTCCAGTCTTCAGTGTCACATGATCCTTCAGAAATCATTCTAATATGATGATTTGCTGCTCAAGAAACATTTATTATGATAAATGTTGAAAACATTTGTGCCGTTTAATATTTTTGTGGAAACTGAGATACCGAGATGTTTTTCAGGATTCTTTGATGATTAGAAAGTTCAAAAGAACAGTATTTATTTGTAATAGTAATCTTTTGTAACATTATAAATGTCTTCACTGTCACTTTTGATCAATTTAATGTGGCCTTGCTGAATTAAAGTATTAATTTCTTATTCAAATCTTACCGACCTCAAACTTTTGAATGGTAGTTATATAAAACAATAGTTACAAAACATAGATAAAAAAAAAAAAAAAAAACCCTCAAAATTTCCACTAAAGCGTATTCGGAAGGGACTAGCTTTCTAAATTAATACAATTTTTATCACTCGACAATGACATCTGTGATCTCATGCACTGATTCAGATGGGACTAACATCTCCGGGTTTATTACAGAGCATCACGTATGACATATGTCTTTTAATTAATTATTTATTTAGATAACAAATACATTTATTATAAAAACCCTATTTATGTAAACTTCACATGAGTTTATAGAAGTGGCTGTTTATAATAAACTTTCATAAGTGAGCAGAAAAATCGAGTATCGAGTATCTTATCCTTACCTGACACTGATATTAAAATGGGCAGTATAAGCAGTTTCCGCGATTTGGCTCTATTTATTAATTTCATCATTTTCATTTTTCGCCAGATACCTTCGATATTGAATTGAAATAAAAGCATGCTAAAGATTGGTGCGCAAACGTAGCTCAGGTAGTTAAAAAAACTTGAGGAAAAGCGTTAGCATAATACAATATTATAAATCACAGACATTAGCATTCGGACGGATTCGATTTCTCAGAGGACCGTTGAGTTTGTAAGTGGAATTTTTACTGAGGTTGTGTGAGAAAAACAGACATGGCAGATTTGGATGGTATTAAAATCACAAAGTACGCTTGTGAAACACAAATTTCTTTAATGTCCTCCAGGGAAACTAGTCCCGTACAAATTGGGCTTAACTTTAACTATTTTTGATGAAGAATGCATACTAGACTTTTTAAAGTATACTTTCATGTTATTTTTTTTTTTTACACTATTTAACATTTTTTGATGTCTTCACTTGTCAAACGATCAAACCAATGGTTTATCAGTTATCCATCATCACTGGAAAAGGATTTTAAAAATCATTTTATAACGTTTACACTCACAAAAATACAATTTCTAGCCAAATTTTTAGCAAAGCATAACTAGAAAAATGTGTATTTTATATATCTACATAATAGAAATTGTCATGATTTTCTGAGTTTTCTCATACAGGCCAGGGAAATTCTTTGAAGCAATAATTGAAAACATCAAGCTCTGACATGTATCTGTTAATAAAAGTTAAATGCACCAAACGTAGTACACTTTTGCTGGTTTGTACAAGTTACCACAGAATCACCCACATATTATTTCACATGCAGAGAAAGTCAAAGTGATAGATCTAGATTCACAGCTGCACTAGTGTGGGTGAAATTTCAGCTTTATTCTCTCACTGTCCTGAACTCATCTTCGCTGAATTAGAAGAGCCTGTCCGCTTTAACCCCTTGTTCATTTCAGACTTCACAAAGACTCTTTTGATGGACATCAGCTTTGGCACTCTTCTGCTAGCTCAGCCGTGGAACAAAACCCTCAGCGATCCTCTAATGTCAGCGCTGTCTGAAACACATGGCTGAAATGCCAGAGAGATTTCACCGAGTGCAAATGAGTCATCATCACTCACACACTCACCCAATAATGAGGAAGCCTTGATAAAGCGGAACAGATGCAAAGTAGAACACAGAGGAGAACACGGCCTGTGAAGACACATGGGAAGAGGAACATCAGCAGAAAAATAAGACAGCAGGCAACTAAAAGTTAATTGGTCCTGTCAATTCTCATGTAGAAAAGTACTGCAGTAGCACAATAGTAAAGTTATGGCATTAGATAGCAATACAATAATACTTTGATATAAACCATTGTACTAAATGATTACCATGTTCATATACAAAGGTATTTCCTGACCCTTCACCCTTTATTTAAATATTATTTAAAAATTTGTTACAGATTTTGTAAGCATATTATGTAGATGTGCTCGGAGTCAATTGTTTTATGAAACGTCAAATTGTGTGGACATTTTTTCTGGTCAGGCTGTCATATAAAGAAATTATGAACAAGCAAAAAAGAGAGAAATATTAACAAAACATTAATAACTAATACTATGTTGTAGTCAATGTATGGATTTTTTGCATAGTAAAATAAAACCATGTAGCTGTAGTTTGCCAAATAATTTTGTCAGATAAATACTGTAACCAAGTTTAGTGTTTTGTTTTTCCTTTATATTTAAAGTATTTAAGACAGTATCATGTTTAAAAAAAACATGGAATTACATGCAAAAATTATGGTTTTACCATGGTATTATATCCACAAATATAATTATAATAATATAACTAAATATTATATACATCATAAAATAAAATATCACAGCCTTACCATGGAACATATCCAAAAAACTGCGCATTACTATGATTTCTCGTCCAAAGTAATTATTACCAAGATTACCAAAAACTATGGTAATACATTGGTAATGTGTCCAAAAATCTTACTAATGCTATGGTACATGTATAAAATAACCATGGTAGTACTATGGTATATGTAAAAAAAAAAATTTAATAAATAAATAATAAAATAATTAATACCATGGTAGTTTTGGGTTCTTTTTTTCTTAGTGTTATAAAAACGTAATCAATATTTAAAGCTGCAGTCCGTAAGTTTTGCCTCTTTGTCGCCATCTCTGTTTAAAACCTGCAGTTGCAGTTATTTGTGGAATTATCATCTTGACGTGGGTTGTGCATCGGCACGGCTCCTCATCGCGGATGAATCTAATGTTTTGAGGAGTTTGTGTGGCTGTCATTCATTCACCGCACCGGTGTGGAAACTGTACTTCGGAATCACAGATTCTACGTCTTGGAAGTATGACCAAAATAAGAACCGGAAAATATCATCTGAACAAGTAAGTAACATGTCTGCCTCTTTTGTTCTGACCAACTGAGAAAAAAAAAAGCATTACAATAAATCGCGCTACCAACGGTGATTAAATCTAACGATCGCTTAGCTCACTTCACAACAAACCGTGCAAATTATTATTTTTGCTATACTTTGTTCTCAAATTGTTAATGTTAACAGCATTAGCATTGCGTGCCTACATGTATTTAGTGTGTATTAGCATTACATGTAGATTTCAATATCTGTACAGTCTAATCTTCTGCTTTTGACTACGGGTGAATCTCCAGTTGTCACTGATGATTGTCGTTTGGACCTTTCTGGATTACAATCCGCCATCAAAATGATACGTTTAATTATTCCAGCTGCTGTGAGAAAAGAATATAAATGATCCACCACCTGCAGCATCCTCACATGCGATACTACTACTAGCCGGACTCCTTCTTTATGTATGCAGACGTGATGTAATGACGCGAAGACGAACGGAGACATGCTTGAATTTCAAAAAAAGTACCACCCAAATTGTAACACATTATGTACAAGCTTACCGTTGTGAATTGGGCTAAAATAACGAGATAGTTTTGAACACTGGCTGGTTATGTACTTGCTCAAAAATTGATTTTGGATCATTTTTAACAAAGGAAAGTTATGGACTGCAGCTTTAAATTATTCAGAGACATCAAAACCAGTAAATTAATATATGATACAATTGATTACTAAAGGGAGTAATTTATTTATATATATATATATATATATACACACTCACCTAAAGAATTATTAGGAACACCTGTTCAATTTCTCATTAATGCAATTATCTAATCAACCAATCACATGGCAGTTGCTTCAATGCATTTAGGGGTGTGGTCCTGGTCAAGACAATCTCCTGAACTCCAAACTGAATGTCAGAATGGGAAAGAAAGGTGATTTAAGCAATTTTGAGCGTGGCATGGTTGTTGGTGCCAGACGGGCCGGTCTGAGTATTTCACAATCTGCTCAGTTACTGGGATTTTCACGCACAACCATTTCTAGAGTTTACAAAGAATGGTGTGAAAAGGGAAAAACATCCAGTATGCGGCAGTCCTGTGGGCCAAAATGCCCTGTTGATGCTAGAGGTCAGAGGAGAATGGGCCGACTGATTCAAGCTGATAGAAGAGCAACTTTGACTGAAATAACCACTCGTTACAACCGAGGTATGCAGCAAAGCATTTGTGAAGCCACAACATGCACAACCTTGAGGCGGATGGGCTACAACAGCAGAAGACCCCACCGGGTACCACTCATCTCCACTACAAATAGGAAAAAGAGGCTACAGTTTGCACGAGCTCACCAAAATTGGACAGTTGAAGACTGGAAAAATGTTGCCTGGTCTGATGAGTCTCAATTTCTGTTGAGACATTCAGATGGTAGAGTCAGAATTTGGCGTAAACAGAATGAGAACATGGATCCATCATGCCTTGTTACCACTGTGCAGGCTGGTGGTGGTGGTGTAATGGTGTGGGGGATGTTTTCATGGCACACTTTAGGCCCCTTAGTGCCAATTGGGCATCGTTTAAATGCCACGGCCTACCTGAGCATTGTTTCTGACCATGTCCATCCCTTTATGACCAACATGTACCCATCCTCTGATGGCTACTTCCAGCAGGATAATGCACCATGTCACAAAGCTCGAATAATTTCAAATTGGTTTCTTGAACATGACAATGAGTTACTAAAATGTACTAAAATGGCCCCCACAGTCACCAGATCTCAACCCAATAGAGCATCTTTGGGATGTGGTGGAACGGGAGCTTCGTGCCCTGGATGTGCATCCTACAAATCTCCATCAACTGCAAGACGCTATCCTATCAATATGGGCCAACATTTCTAAAGAATGCTTTCAGCACCTTGTTGAATCAATGCCACGTAGAATTAAGGCAGTTCTGAAGGCGAAAGGGGGTCAAACACAGTATTAGTATGGTGTTCCTAATAATCCTTTAGGTGAGTGTATATATATAGTATATATTACACATATGCATACACATATATATATATATACACAGTGCATCCGGAAATTATTCGCAGCGTTTCACTTTTTCCACAGTTTGTTATGTTACAGCCTTATTCCAAAATTGAGTAAATTCTTTATTTTCCTCAAAATTCTACAAACAATACCACATAATGACAACGTGAAAGAAGTTTGTTTGAAATCTTTGCAAATTTATTAAATAAAAAACGAAAAAAATCACATGTACTTAAGTATTCACAGCCTTTGCCATGACACTCAAAATTGAGCTCAGGTGCATCCTGTTTCCACTGATCATCCTTAAGATGTTTCTACAACTTGACTGGAGTCCACCTGTAGTAAATTCAGTTGATTGAATATGATTTGGAAAGGCACACACCTGTCTATATAAGGTCTCACAGTTAACAGTGCATGTCAGAGCACAAACCAAGCCATGAAGTTCAAGGGATTGTCTGTAGACCTCCGAGACAGGATTGTATTGAGACACAGATCTGGGGAAGGGTACAGAAAAATTTCTGCAGCACTGAAGGTCCCAATGAGCACAGTGGCCTCCATCATCCGTAAATGGAAGAAGTTTGGAACCACCAGGACTCTTCCTAGAGCTGGCCGCCTAGCCAAACTGAGCGGTCGGGGGAGAAGGGCCTTAGTCAGGGAGGTGACCAAGAACCCGATGTTCACTCTGACAGAGCTCCAGCATTTCTCTGTGGAGAGAGGAGAACCTTCCAGAAGAACAACCATCTCTGCAGCACTCCACCAATCAGGCCTGCATGGTACAGTGGCCAGACAGAAGCCACTCCTTAGTAAAAGGCTGCCTGGAGTTTGCCAAAAGGCACCTGAAGGACTCTCAGACCATGAGAAACTAAATTCTCTGGTCTGATGAAACAAAGATTGAACTCTTTGGCCTGAATGGTAAGCGTCATGTCTGGAGGAAACCAGGTACCGCTCATCACCTGGCCAATATCATCCCTACAGTGAAGTATGGTGGTGGCAGCATCATGCTGTGGGGATGTTTTTCAGGGGCAGGAGCTGGGAGACTAATCAGGATCGAGGGAAAGATGAATGCAACAATGTACAGAGACATCCTTTATGAAAACCTGCTCTCTGGACCTCAGACTGGGACGAAGATTCATCTTCCAACAGGACAACGACCCTAAGCACACAGACAAGATAACAAAGGAGTGGCTACGGGACAACTCTGTGAATGTCCTTGAGTGGCCCAGCCAGAGCCCAGACTTGAACCCGATTGAACATCTCTGGAGAGATCTGAAAATGGCTGTGCACCGACGCTCCTCATCCAACTTGATGGAGCTTGAGAGGTCCTGCAAAGAAGAATGGGAAAAAACTGCCCAAAAATAGGTGTGCCAAGCTTGTAGCATCATACTCAAAAAGACTTGAGGCTGTAATTGGTGCCAAAGGTGCTTCAACAAAGTATTGAGGAAAGGCTGTGAATACTTATGTACATGTGATTTTTTTAGTTTTTTATTTTTAATAAATTTGCGAAGATTTCAAACAAACTTCTTTCACGCTGTCAGGGGTATTGTTTGTAGAATTTTGAGAAAAATAATCCATTTGAATTTAATCCATTTTGGAATAAGGCTGTAACATAACAAAATGTGGAAAAAGTGAAGCGCTGTGAATACTTTCCGGATGCACTGTGTATGTGTATATATATATATATGATACAGTTTTGCCCAATACATGCTGTTCTTTCTTAAGACATGAAACCTTCAACGCTACGATGTGTTTATTTGCAGCTACTGTGATTCATGGGCTAGTGGTGGATAATTACTCGAGCAGACACTACCTGCATGGTGCTGATGCAGAGACTCCGGTGGATGACAAACTGGCTGAGTGCAGCGGACCGTTTGTAGCTGTTTCTGCCGTGGACCATGAGCAATCTGCCCAAGTGCTTAAACTGAGTGATGGAGAAATCTGCAGCCAGAGACGCCTGCTTCCCTTCCTGCACACGCAGATAAATAAACAAACAGGTCAGAGTGCTAACACACGTTTTTTGGACCATGAGCAAGCATGTTTTCTAGATCAAGCCGGGCTATATTAAGTATCTTCGGATCACTGGGTAGTTTAGAAGTGACTGGGTAAAGCAAAAAACAACGTCCCACGTAACCACGTCAAGTCAATCAAGCTGTGTTAGTCATGAATGACTCAATATCAATTAACCTTACCATAACGTCTCATTTTGATGACCTGGAAAGCTCGTTTGACGCACCACAAGTGGGTCAGCATTGGCTTTGTAGTATTTTAGGTACATTTAGACTCATAAAACGTCTAAACCGAGTTTCTAAATTGGCCGCCCACCTCAGGACAGGATTCCTGAAATCATGCTATCTTGAACTAAACTGTAGTCAATTGAAGTTTCTTACTTATTTTGAAATCTTTGGTGGTCCGGGCTAAGACAACATGATGTGCCAGTCGCAAAGTATTTAACATCCAGAATGTGACATATTTCTGATATTAATACTGATAGTCCTGATTGGTCAAAACAGCTCAATATCCCTAGCCAAACTATTAAAATAAAATAAATAATAATACTGTATAATATTATAATAATAAAGATCTAGAATAAGAAAAAAAAAAACCTTTAGATAAACTAGATGAACACATTATTTGAGTAGTTGTTGTTTGTTAAATGGTAATAAACAATACAGCACGGTCTCAAATGCCTTGCTGCTGAAGTAAATAAACTATAAAGAAATAATTTTGAAATCTCTGGTGGTCTGGGCTGAGACAACATGAAGCGTCATTTGTAAGGTAATTACAAATGAAATATTTCTGATATTAAAATAGATAATTCCAGTTTTCCAGCTAGGAATACGAAAAACTATTAACTATTATAATTACAGAATCACCACTAAAATAAAATAAAATAAGAAAAAAATCTAGATAAATAAGAAAAATCAAATTTAAATAATATTGTTGACCAAATTAACTAGTCAGTTTTTTTGATGCTAATACAATATATAATATAGTGTGGCCTCAAATGTCTTACTGCTTAAATGAAAATGTATATAAATTAAATTTGTTTCAGGGGCTAAGATAGTTATTGCAACAATAAAAAAATTAAAATAACATTAATAAGACCAGAAACCTTTATTTTGAAAATAAATAGGGTGAATCTTATGACTATAACACGCTGTAAATCAGTAATGAGAAGTTGTTGCGTGTAAATGTTTGGAGTCATTTTACATGCTTTCGTTGTCATGTAATGTAAGAAATGTGAGAATCTCTCAGCAATGGTCTGAAAAGAGCCTGTGTAAGGCATGTGTTTGACGCAGTGAGCGCAGATGGAGGGAAGACTCCGGAAGCAGGCGACAGTGTGTGTGTGACAGGGCTGCCGCTCAGGGAACTGGTAGCTCTTACTTTGCCCTCCACTCCCACGCCACAGTCTGCTTCCTGGATCATGCTGACATCATTTCCTCCATCCCCTGAGAAAGAAAATACAGTGAGCGATGAGCCAGTGACAGCTGGTGCCGTGACCCAGATTGAGACCTTATGAAAGGGCAATAAAACTGATGTTATGTCATATGTCAAGATTAAACATGCAATGGAAACTTATATATTGATGAAGGTATCGGCTAATATTAATGCTTAGTTTTTTCCAGATATCAGCAATGGTCTGAACTGGATGATATTGAAAGCACTAAACAGTACTAAACCGTTATCTTAGCTGGTTATCTAGATTTCTACTGTACATTAAAGGCCTGGTTTCACAGACAAGGCTTAGATTAAGCCAGGATTAGGCCTTAGTTCAATTAGGTCATTTAAGTAACTTTTATAAACGTGCCTTAGAAAAAAATCTTGAGACAAAACATTGAAAGATATGTCAGTGCAAGTTACTTTCAGTTAAAACAGCTCAAACATGCATTTTAGTCTTAATATTATTTTTTTTAATTAATTCATTTAATTAAGTCTGTTTATTCATAACCATAAGTAAATAAATATAAATATAAGACCAAATAAAGATAACATGAAAAAAAAAAAAAAAATGCAATAAAGTGCGGCAGGGATGACTTGTTTTGGTAGGCAAAACCTGGAAATTACTTCGCATTTTAGCACTTCCGGTTCCATCGTCCTGAAGTCAATATTTTTTTTATGAGCTATTGGTTAAATGCCTGTAACACGGTCTGTGGTGAACACAAGCTCAAGATATTTTCACATTTGAAACTATGACATAAAATACATCGGTAATACCATGTAATTGCCGGTACATTAAACATCATCATGCCGAACAGTAGGTGTATAATGGTATACGTATTCATAACGAAACTTTTCGGTACGGGTCTTTCAGTTTGGCTGAAAGAATAGTCTTGTATTAACCACTGTACGTGCGGAAATTCTCCCCAAGGATGGGACATTATTGTTTATATCAATATACTTTGATGTTGCGAACACATCTGATGGATGTGAGCTGCTGATGGATAAGTGTGTGATATATGTATACTTACCTGTAAATGTTACAAATTCACGCAAGTATTTTCCATTTCATCCTGACAGCAAGCGAGACTATGTTCAACTTAGTAGACTTCAATGAACTAGTGCCGGCATGTGTATGCACGTCAAATAGACAGAGTGGATTAAAATGGAAGCACAATAATTCTAACTTTAATCTAAAATATTTTGCTAACATATTTTGCAATCCAAAAGTATAAGCACTTCAAATCTCTTCCCACAATTAGAACAGCACCATAAATTGCAGTGTATGTTGCTGCCATTTTTTTTTACTGCAGTGTAGGCAGACCGTTTATTCAGTAAACTAAACCACTGTTTAATAAAAAAAAAAAAATCATAATTAAATAAATAAATAAAAAACTTGGTTTGATATTTTCTCCCCTGCTATACCGTAAATGTACCGAACCGTGAATTCAAAACCCTACAGAACAGGTAAACCCATCTACTCACTAGTTGCTTTCCCAGCCACATTGTGTTTAAAATCACACTCTCGCTAACTACTGAAACTCAAACTTTCAGAGAAATGTTTAATAAAGACGTAAAGAGTTCTCAGAAGATTAATGTTGGTGATGTTGGAGACGTGACTGTGTTGTATTTAATTTGTGAACATTATCATGATGAACAAAACGTGTAGGAATCATAAACCAGGGCTCGACATTAAGCCTGGTCATTCACTTGTCAGAGTTAATAAAGTTACTTGCCCAGGGGGAGGGGGGATTTTTGGTCAAAAATTTCATCAATGTTGCTTTAACATACTTAAATCTGCATATTTACCCTAGGGCGTTATTTACCTATATAAAGGCCAATTTAAACCTTATTAAATGTATGCGTCATACTGTAGGGCTGTTACTAATCAAATTAAATCATTTACACTGCAAAATTACAACTGCAATAAATAAATGTTATGAGATTAAAAATATACTTTTGAGTATATTTACAATATACTTTGAGATTTTAAAATATACAAATAAGAAATGTTGGAAAAAATGCAGACATTTTTAAACATGAAACTAAACCGCCAGTAGGTGGCAGCAAGTCACTTAATGAGTGAGTCATTGAGTCATTCATTCAACCAATTCGTTCGAAACGCTGAATCATTCAGTAACAAAACACCGCTGATTGTTGCTTTCCTTTGTTTTGAACTATTTTCGTTGGTGAATTTTTTTTAATATTTGTCCATGAAAGTCTCTCACAAAGACACAGGCAGCGCGAGCCTCAACAGCGTGATCTTGTTACCAAAACCAGGGAAACATTTGGGACTTTCAAGGACTTTTCAAGCACTACTTTATGGTTTTCAAGGACTACAATCAGAGATCGCACTTATCAAACAATATCTTTATTATTTTTTAAGGATTTTTTTAAAACTCAAATTAAAGATATAAGGTATCAAAAAATTTATTTAATAATATTTATTAAATACAAAGTTTATAATGGCTATTGTTAAATAAATAATGTTTTATATTATAATGTTGGCATACTTCGTATTGAGAAAAGGTCTGATGGGGGTTTATCAGATGGGCTGCAGTATTAATTTTTGCGCAAAAACAATGTTTGTGTTTTTTCGAAAAAATTAAACACTAATTTTAATATATATTGTATTTAAATAAGTCAAGCACCTCTTCGTAATTATGGCTATTTTCAAGGGTTTTCCAGGACTTAAATCTCAAAAAATCAATTTCAAGTACTTCAAGCACTTTAAGCACTTTGTACGAACCCTGCAAAAATACACTATCAGTTATCAATCATACACTGAATGTAATAAAATCAGAATCATCCTTGCATTTCGATGCTTCCCTAGTTATTTTTTGTCACTGAAGTTTTAAATCAGGCTACTTGTCCAGTCAGGTAACGTGAAATTCAATTTTACTTGTCCCTTCAAAAAAATCCACATGTCCCGGACAAGCGGACAGTCTTTACTGTCGAGCCCTGTAAACTTTTGTAGGTCACAGAGCTTATTTTCTGCAATAATCCAAAAGCCAAGGGACAATTCCTATTGGGTTTTTGTTGAGGTAACCAGGCTGATGCTAACTTATGGGTTGGCCTACATAAATATGTCATCACTGCAGCACTGCATATTTAATTGATTTAGTGGCAGAGGAAGTGCATAGGGCCAATGGCTTCTGCATACTCACCCACGGCACAGGTGAGTTTGCCAGTGCGCTCCTGCAGCAGACGTACAATCTGAGCTTTCTGTGTGGGAGCGCAGCGGCAGCACACGACGGCTGGACACTGGCACGCTAACTCCATAAACTCATACTCGTAATACTTCAGACAGACCTGCAACAACAAGATAAACAGCACTGAGAACAGGCCATTCACTGAGACATCAGACAGAACAAATTAAAACTGAAGAACACAGAATGACACAAAACCTCCATGAATCTGGTCATTTACTGAAAATGTGAAAATCCACATAATATAATTTGGGAATTTCACATAAATGACACACATCTGAGACAAGTAAATCACATTTTAACCTCATTATATTAATCATGTTTTATACTTATCATATCTACAGATTTATCAGTACTCTAATTCAGGTACATATATATTTCTAATGAAAATGCAAGTGGTTCTTGCCAATGCAAAACTGTCTGCCATGATGCAAGGATATTCTGGGTGGTTGCCAGGGCGTTGCTATGTGGTTGCTAAGGTGTTTGGAGAGCTTTAGTGTGTTGACACCGTATACGTAGATGCCACATTCAACCGCTCCACAGATGTCGGCGCTCCCGCCATCTTGGAACAGTCAGAGTGTCGTCACTCACAGTAAGAATCAATGATGCCAAAACATTGCGCAGCTTCTGGTTGTAAAACCGCAGAGATTTTCAAAGAATTCCCAAAGAAATGGGACAACCTTTCACAGTTGAGTATGTGTTGGTTTGTGTTTTTATATGTATTAACTCAGTATTACAGGTTTTTATACTGTGGTAACTTTTTAATGTTGTGTTAGCCGACACCTTTGTCTTGTTGTATTGTGTTAGTTTAGCAAAATCATCTGCAGAAGTCAATTTCATATATAGATACTCATACATGCATCTAACTACAGTTGCAGACGCAGAGTCAACTTGCTCTCGAGTGTCATGGACCGGTGTTTTGACCATTCCAATATGGCGGACGGCTTATGTATAGCGGCCCATAGAAACAGCCACTAATGAGGCATCTGTGTTGTTTAAGTTTATAAGTATGGTTGACACTACCGTTGAAAAGTATGGGGTCAGTAAGGTTTTTTTAATGCATTGCAAAGACAGATTTTTTAAATCCTGATTTCATTTAATTGGTAACAGCCCTATAGTGTCTTAATATTCTAATTGAATATTGATTAAATGTAATCATTTGACATAATAAATGATGCATAGGCTACATTTTATATGCAAGAAGAAAATGTGACCTTTATAAGGTAAAAATCTATTTAAATTGTATGAAAAATGTAATGGCCTATGTATAGCAGCCCATAGAAACAGCCACTAATGAGGAATCTATGGTTATATATCTATGGTTGACACTACAGTTGAAAAGTTTGGGGTCAGCAAGGTTTTTTTTAATGAAAGAAATTAATACTTTTATTCAGCAAGGATGCTTTAAATTGATAGTGACAGCGAAGATATTTACAAAATATTTCTATTTTAAATAAATGCTGTTCTTTTGAACTTTCTATTCATCGAAGAATCCTGAAAAAAAACGTATCAAGTTTCCACAAAAATATGAAGCATCACAACTGTTTTCAGCATTGATAATAATCAGAAATGTTTCTTGAGCAGCAAATCATCATATTAGAATGATTTCTGAAGGATCATGTGACACTGAAGACTGGAGTAATGATGCTGAAAATTCAGCTTCAAATTACATTTTAACATGTATTACAATAGAAAAGTTATTTTAATTGTAATAATATTTTACAATATTACTGTATTTTTGATCAAATAAATGCAGCCTTGGTGAGCAGAAGAGACTTCTTTCAAAAACATTAAAAACTCTTACTGACCCCAAACTGTGCTAGGGAGCTTCTAGGGTGATCCATGTCAAAAGACTGATATTTTGGTCTCTAGATATGACTTGGGTCCCCCAGTTTTTATTGTCCATAAGTCTAATCACTTAGAAAAGTAATAACTAATTTCTTATCAATGCCTCGAGCAAACAGTGTGGGTTGAGTTACGCTCTAAAGTTTTCAAAAGTGTTAGGGGTTCATTCAAATGCAATGTGCACGTGTGCTCACATTACCTCCAGAGAGTCTCCCGATATCACCAGCGCGCAGTCGTGTTTCCTCCTGAAGGCGTTGAGCTCAAGGTGAGCTTCGCTTCGAGTGGTTACCTGCAACCCATCGGAGAGATCACCATCAGGAGTGTTTTTTTCTCATATAAACACACAATCAGCCACTCGGATAATGATCTCAGAAACACTAGCGGTGAACCACAGCAAGATCACGAGACTGAGATATTAACTTCAGCTGTCAGTTGCGTGGCAGACCGTGCCAGATTCAACTAGTTATCTGCTCAACCGTCTAAACTGTGAGGTTTACATTGCCTGCTGTCTGCAAGTTTCACACAGGAAGTTCACCATTAGTAACTGTTGTTTTTTTGTATTTACAGATGGCTTTGTGCAGATATGGCTTTCTTAAGATGTTAGATTGAAAGGTTAAAGGAGTAAACAAACTCATCGTCATGTTGTTTTCAAACTTGTTTGACTTTCTTTCTGCTAAAAGAGATTGTTTAGATTGTTCAGGCTGCTCTTTTCCATACGAGAAACATCACACAGGTTTGGAACGACATGAAGGTGAGTATATAATTTTCTTGTGTGAACTATTCCTTTATAGTTATCTCAAAACATGAACCACAACCAATTTTGTACACATAAATCCACCCAAAGCTCCTCGCCAACGGAGGATGTTTTCTAATTGGTGGACGTTCGCACCAGAGCAATTCATCTGTCAATTTCAAACACACCAGACATCAATCTGGATGCCATTTGTGTCCAGGAGGAAGCCAATCCAGATGCCGCTTCGATCCAGAGGGAACGAGGTGCCTGTTTTCATGTTGTGCCAGCCATTGTCTTCTGTTTCCAGGAACTGCTGCTGCAGGGAAGATTCAACCTTCCTCAGAGCGGCCTATCTTTCTGTGGCAGCACGCCACATGGGAACTCCACAACAGCTCTTAGAGTCACGTTTCACATAGAGAGGGCACAGGACGCTACTTTCCCTGTTTGGCTCTCTGAACGCTACTAAACTCAATCAAGCTTTGGATCCCATTTGTGTTGGAGACATTTGGGAGACAGGATTTTTTTATGAGCTTACATGCACACTACTACTTCAAAAGTTTGGGGGTTTTGAAAGAAATGAATACTTGTATTTGGGAAGGATGCATTAAATTGATCAAAAGTAACAGTAAAGACATTTATAATGTTACAAAAGATTCTTTTGAACTTAATCAAAAAATCCTGAAAAAAATGTATCACATTTTCCACAAAAATATTAAGCGGCACAACTGTTTTCAGCATTGATAATAATAAGAAATGTTTCTATTAGAATGATTTCTGAAGGATCATGTGACACTGACGACTGGAGAAATGATGCTGAAAATTCAGCTTTGATCACAGGAATAAATTACATTTTATAATATATTAAAATATAAAACAGTTATTTTAAATTGCAACAATATTACAATACTAGAATCACACTATTACTGTATTTTTGATCAAATAAATGCAGCTTTGGTGAGCATAAAAAACGTATTATTCAAAAACATAACTTTTGAACATTAATAATATATATTTGTATAATAACAGGCAGCATTCTTTGCTCATGGTCTCTCATTTCCAGATTACTTTCTCCCGAAATGACATCCCAAAACATAAAGCACAGTCCCAAACCATTTACATTTCACTATCCTAAAAATACTTTTCCATGGTTTTAAGTGTCTCCAGAAAGATTCGGGCACCTTTAACATATCTACTATAACATAATGAAAGATTGCAATCTGTAAATAAGCATTGCTCATTTCTCCTGCACAGAAGTTGTCTTTTTGTTTGAGGGTCTAGAGCCTGTTTCTATAGGTCAGGGAGAGAATAAGACATATTTTCTGGTGCAAGGAACCTTATTGCTTAACCTGAGGAGGAGAATAAATCATTATAGAAGTGTAAGATATGACCTATTTAAAAATAATGGTTGAAATAAGTAGTCTGGAGGGGACTTACAGTCCTGAACACGTGGATGTCCTGATTGCGGGTCACTAGATGGGCGTTCTTGGCTGTACAGGTTGCAGTCTCTAATTTGTCCCCGGTCAACATCCAAACCTGGACAAAGAACAGGCTCTGTTAAATAAGGCCTGACATTGATGTACCTAAGTGCTTGTGTTAACACGTCAACAAACAACCCATTTTAGAAGCATACAGTGAAATTTTACACGTGACAGTATAGAAATGCAACAATATAGTGTATTTCAGTGTTCCAAACCATGCATGCTATGATAAATCACATATCTGGTATGTTAATTTAAGTTTTTGTCCTAAACAGTTGCAACCACCTAGAGCATTGCATGTCAAGATATTTTGATGAACGCTTCTATTTTTGGCGCATTGTGCTACGTAGCTCCGCCCACAGTGAAATCTCATTGTCTGTGCATGTTTGTGCGTGCAGGCACTGACTTTGATGCCAGCGTTGCGCAGTATCTCCAGAGTGGGTCTGACATCGGCCTGTAGTTGGTCCTCCACTCCAGTGAGACACAAGAGCTCCATCTCCATCTCCAGACTCTCGATCACTGTGGCGACCTTCAGCGAGCGATCGTGCACACTCAACTTGGCCTGGATGTAGCGAGCCTGTGGCACACGTGACATGTTAGACACAATATAAGTAACACACATTTATTTTACATGATGTTTAAGGGCTTGTTTACTTACCATCCGCCAAAAATAAAATCTTGAATATTAATAATTCAATATAAGGTTACACTTTATTTTTAAGGTGTCCTTGTTACACTGTAATTATACATTTAGGTACTGAGTAATATTAAGTAACTATATGGTTAACATTAGGGTTTGGTTTGGTTTAGGGTTAGTTGCATGTAATTATGCATAATTTATAGTTATTACTATAGTAACTACATGTAACAAGGACACTAAAATAAAGTGTTACCCAATATAAATAAAGAATCTATTTATTTAGATTTAATGCCATGATCCTTGTACATTTTGATAAATCCAGCGTTCATAATCGCTCACTGTAGCAGTCCATTATGTTGCACACAGACCACTGTTTCCTTCAGCAAGCAAATAAACGCTGTCAATAAGTATAATAAATTTTACACGACAGTATAGAAATGCAACAATATAGTGTATTTCAGTGTTCCAAACCATGCATGCTATGATAAATCACATATCTGGGGCCTGTTTCAATAAGGAGGTTCAACCAACTCTGAGTTCAAACTTGAACTCTGAGTTGACTTACCCTGAGTTGGGAAACTCTGAGTTTTGGGTTTCAGAACAGCTGAATTGAGTTAGTTCAATCAACTCTGAGTAGACTGACTCTGAGTTAAGCGCGTGCACCACGACTATGAAAAGCCACGATCAATGGAGCTCCGAAATTATGATTCACCATGGCAACAGCACCCAACAAAAAGACGTTTGCATACTTCCGGGTCAATATGTAAGTTTAATTCTGAATTAGTTTAATTTTCATGGTATCCCACAGGCAAAAAAAGAATGTGGCAGCAGCTAAAAATGAAAGCTTTAAGCATAAAAGGTTAATGGGTGTAGGTTTCATGACTTTACTAACATTTGACATATTAAATAAACATCATTCAGTGTCTATTTCAATGTGCAGCAGCTTTTCCCACATAGTCTAATGCTCTTTTCACATGATTAAATGTTCTCTGATCCAACCTTTTACGTTTCTTAATTAACATTTGACTTCTACTCAGGCCACCACTGACAGATGAAGAGATGGAGGAAGAATATTAAAATCCAACAGGAAAAAGAATAGGTATTTGTAGAAAATAAAGATTACCATATAAATTGTGAATAATTTGTGTTTATTTTAACAGCTGTGGTGGTGGTGGTTACGGCATATATCTCGGACTACCATCTGGCATCCTTCCATTCCATAAAGTAATCTGTTTTCAGAAAGTGTGATGATGGGAATATATGTGTCATCAATGCATCCAACCACTGGAAATCCTAAAGAAAATTCTAATTATTAGGGTACTTCTAGAGGTTTATCAAGTCAACGTCAGGATCCTTTATAAAAGGACATGCCATTTTTGTCACTTTGACGATGTCCTTATGATGAAAGATGCGCAATGAATGAATGTTCCTGCACTGCAAAGAATGCTTTTCTTACTTTGTATTTTTGTCTGGTTGTTTCCAGTCAAAATAGGTAAAGATTCTTAAGGAACTAATTTAAGTGAATTTTTCTTATTTTGCAAATTATCTGCCAAATAATTGTTTCTGTTTGCATTAGGATTATTTTTCTTAGCCAAGTGACAGATAATTTTACTTGTTTTAAGTAAAATGTTCTTACTTTAGATTTTAGAATTAGATTTCATTTATAACTTTTAGATATTTGTACTTGAAATAAGACATTTGTGCAGCGTGAATGAATGAATGAAGTATTTAAACACCGCTGACGCTTTAAAAAGGGGGAGGAGACCGAAAGAAACTCTGGGTTTACCAAAGAAAACCTGCTCCAGGTAACTGACTCTGAGTATAAGTTACCTCTCTTTTAGAAACTGGCTTGACTTACCCTGCTTTCTCGGGCTTACCTCCCATTCTGAAACAGAAAACTTAGAGTTTCCCTAATTTCAGGGTTAACATACTCAGAGTTTTCACTTAACCTCCTTTCTGAAACGGGCCCCTGGTATGTTAATTTAAGTTTTTGTCCTAAACATTTGTATCCACCTAGAGCGTTGCATGTCAAGATATTTTGATGAACGCTTCTATTTTTGGTGCATTGTGCTACGTAGCTCCGCCCACAGTGAAATCTCATTGTCTGTGCATGTTTGTGCGTGCAGTCACAAGTATAATAAATTATCTAATGTTTTTTTGAGTAAATGTGATTATATTTAAAGACAAATTTCCGTGCATAATTGTTTTGTTTTTTTTGTTTTTTTAAATAATGCATATATAATTTATATTTAATGCATACAGTTCCTCTTAAGGAAAGAAACAACAATTAATTGGGGTAACTAATAAAATAATGTTTTAATGGCAAATTAGGTACATGTGTTTATTGCATTAAACAAATACATTACTTATACATAATAATAATTATTATTATTAGTTATAGAAGTAATGATAATAATATAATAATAATAATTATTGGTTACACTTTATTCTAAGGTGTCATTGTTACAGTGTAATTATATATTTAAGTACTGAGTAATATTAATTAACTACATGTATTTACTATAGGGTTAGGGTTTGGTTGAGGGTTAGTTGCATGTAATTATGCATAATTTACTGTTATTACTATGGTAAGTACATGTAACGTGTAACAAGGACACTGTAAAACAGGGGTTCTCAACTGGTTTGGCCATGTGACCCACATTTTCCCATGGTCATTAAGTCACGACCCACTTTTTTAGGAATTCCATCTATCTATCTATCAATATATATATATATATATATATATATATATATATATAATAAAAAAAAAATTTATTTAAAAAACAAATTTATTTCACAAAAATTGTTGACACACACACACCTGAAAGTACTGTCCCACTTTACTTAACATACACATAAATTGTATGAATGTGACTAATATGATGAATAAATAGGCCTATAAGGTAAGGCTATTAAATAGCAGTCTATTTAGCTAAACTAGCTTTTGTTAATACAATAAGCCACCACACTAATTTAAAAATATACAAAATAACAAAGTGAAAATAAAGTGGCATTTTGGGGCTACGGAAACAACAGTTACCATGGTGAATACACAATGCCAACATGAACTGTTAATGAAACATGAAAACTGCTCCTGATGAATAGAATGAACATCATACCTGCATGCAAATCCTTCCCAGCTAACACACGACATACCAGTTACGTGATTTATTGGTACTTTACTTTTATTTCATGACTTACTAATGGACTAATGGAGTAACATTGCATGCTCGTAGTTTCTCTTGTGCTTTATATATGAAGTGATATACAGCGCGCGCCGCCGCATTTGCACGTGCAACTGAAGAGTGCGACTACGAGCACAGTATAACGGCTGACAGGAAAGTTAGGTTTTCTGAGGTGAGAGAGACTTTTTATTTCGTAACAAGCTACGAAAATAACGTTAGAATAATGACACTGACATATAGCCTGACAACATATCATCTGACCGCAGATACTGAATCGGGATAACACGTTTTTCTCAGGCACTCCACGACCCACTCAGAACGCTCTCACGACAGTTGAGAAACACTGCAGTTTGTAAATGTGTGTGTGTGTGTGTCCATGCATACATATTAGGGCTGTCAAGCGATTCAAATTTGTAATATAATTAATTACACATTGTGGCGATTAATTAATCTAAGTAATCGTAAATTAATCGTACATCAAATTTGGCTGAGAAATTACCCCCAAAAGATAATTTAAAGTCATTATTGTGTTAAATGAATAGACATTATAAAAAGTTGCTTTAGAGAATTTTTTTTTTATTTGAATCAAAACAGAATTTATTAGACATAAACTTTTAGGCTTCAACAGCCATGAGGGTGAGTAAATGATGGCAGAATTTTTAGGTGAACTATACCTTTAATAGATTTTTTTATTAATATGGAAATATGATTTTTCATATTGATTTTAATGAAATTATACTCTAAATAAGATACTAAAACTGCCAGTACGTGGCGGTACTTTTATGTTAGATGCAATTAATCGCGTTTAATTGATGTGACAGAACACTAGACAAAATGTATTTAAATATTGCTTATAATATTAATTTAATAATAATAATAATAATAATAATAAACTCCCTTGTTTTATGTTTCCATTCTACAAACATCTATTGATCTAACAGATGCAATGACACATTGTGCCTTTCATTTGTCCATGTTTTTCACATGTTCTATATCTGTTATGGTTATTTGCTACAATTCATGTAACTCTGATCTCTAAAAACTGCTCTGTGTTTATTCCTGAAATCAAAGCAAACATATCAGACGTGTCAAATGAGAAAGTTCAGACCCCTAACACTCCAAACCAGAGGCATCGGCAGTCAAATAATCACTGTCAAAACGATACACCCTTTCATTGACCCCTCAAAACGATGTGCCACTCTGTTGAGTGAAGCCAGAGCGCAGTTTTGAGGGCACAGCCCACAATCGCAGTGAGATAAAGACCAAACAATGTGTGTGCGAGTCACACAGGAACACACTCTCACTTGGTGACTCACACACGCGGTGAGTCACTGCCGCCCACCCGCTCACACACAATTACACACTTCAGCTCTGAGAGTGGGAACGTGGGCCTGTGAGAAGAAACAACTCTTTCTCTGTGCGTGTGGGCGGGGTAACTTTCGTTTTGGGGGTGTTCCCTGTGGAAAACATGTTACATTTCTTTTTGACAATTACTGTTGACGATGGATGGTTGCTAGGAAACCGTTTAATCTGGCTAAATATAGATCAGCACCTGGATATTGTAGTTATAAACATCCAAAGGTCACCGTCTATACCAGCGGTTCTCAGGACCCCGCTTTACATTGAACTTTACAAGAAAGTTCAAACGCAGCAAATATGTCTTTAAAATCAATGACCCTTATTCATTTTAACATTTACACAAAAAAAATGTATCCATGATACAGGCCGAAAAGGAAAATTGACACGTTGCCCAAATATTTTATTGGCATTGTCATATTACCAAGCAACAGTCATTTGAAACTGCACCAAAATATTTTGATTTCAGCTCAACTAGATGGCATGGCCTGATGAGAACAAGATCTGATCAAGAACAAAAGTGTCGTTTCTCCTCCCTTTTAAAGCTTGATAAGCCTAATTATATTGCAATCCTAATGATGCACCATAAAATGGTTAGATGCATGTTATTATTTGCATTTAGCATTGTCCATGACCGTCACACAGACCTATAACTCATTTGTGGGTCACAACCCACCAGTTAAGAATCCCTAGCCTGTCTTAAAAAAACAAACATACATTCTGTCTCTCAATATCTACAATAGTGGCCAAAAGTGATGTCAGGCCAAGGAAAATTGACATCTTCACCTTACATTCAAATATTATTAAAAGATTGATTGTTATTAGGGATGCACCGATAGGATTTTTTGGGGCTGATACCGATTTTAACAACAATTATTGGCTGATATTTGTCGCTTGCCCTCTTATTTGAAATTTTGTCATTAAAATATATAGTGTTTTGATCATGTTTTAAATCAGCAAAGTTAAAAAAAAAAAAAAAAAAAAAAAAAACATACATTAACTTATAGCCTACTAGCTAGTTTATTGCTGCATTATCAAATAATTTCTAATGAACATAGACTGGATCCATTTAACATTCAGCAGGCCAACATAAATACATAAATACAACAGAACAAAGATACATTTGAAATAAACAGTGCTTATTAGGTACGTTTAACAGCTTTCAGGTACAGAAATAAAGTAAACAAATGTTAAATAACACTGCATATTCTTCACTGTATAAATTAAATACATATATTATTATTACATTGAGAAGTAGCTAAATTCTACTGTACAACATTAATATATTTCTGTCACAATTACTTTGTTTAACTGAACTTTTATTTAGACGGTTTGCCGTGAAGACCTTCGAGTTTCTGTGTGTGTGTTTATGATATGACGAAAGATTTTGTCGAATGAAGCGGTAAAATGCTCATGAAGTGACTGGAGATGAGGTTCATGCATTCATGTCCTCATATATTGAGGCGGCAGAGGCAAAAAAAACCCCTCAAAGTTTCAGTGTGTGTGAGGTAAATGAAACCGCGCGTCTGCGCCATTCATTCACACAGAGGCACACAGAAACATGCAGGATTCATATTTAAACAGTCTTTTTGCGGCTTAATATTCACAGACACTAGTATATATATCTCGATTTGATTTAAGTGTACTGACCTACGTTTTATTTATTCATCAAAACTTTGACAAATTCTGTGATATTCCGCGTTATGCAGTAAATTCCGTTTTTATTACTGGATTCCGTCTGCGTTTTCCGCATTGCGGAAATTAATCCTTATGAAAGTTATTTAGTCAAGAATAGTGAGCGATTTTTTATTGTTGGTCTTTTGTTGTTTGATTAATATTAAAACGCAGACAGCAGCGCAGCAGGAATATTACATTATAATCTTGGATTATGCAACAGACATTATACAGCTCAGTGCCTGCAGTTAATTATCGTCAGATCCCAGGACGTCCGTCTGAAAAAGAGTAGGGGTGTAACCCCGGCATCCTGGCCAAATTTGCCCATTGGCCTCTGTCCATCATGGCCTCCTAATCATCCCCATATACTGATCGACTTCATCACCCTGTCTCCTCTCCACCATAAGATGGTGTGTGGTGGGCGTTCTGGCGCAATATGGCTGCCGTCGCATCATCCAGGTGGATGCTGCGCATTGGTGGTGGTTGGGGAGATTCCCCCCTTCTATATGTAAAGTGCTTTGAGTGCCTATAAAAGCGCTATATAAATGTAACAAATTATTAATTATTAATTAATAAACCATCGGTAAATTGATCAAAAATTGGCTGATAAATATCGGCGGCTGATACATCGGTGCATCTCTAATTGTTATTAAAAGATTGTTACAGATTTTGTAAGCATTAGTTGTGCTTAGAGTCAATCGTTTTACCCCGTTGATTAACAACGCCGCAGGAGAAGGCGGCAAAATGCATAGCGTTGCTCACTTTTATAATTTTGTTTTTGAACCATTGTTTTTTTTCCCAAAGCTTTAGTACGTAGCGGCACTTGCGTCTATCTGCGCGAATGTACTGTAATTAAGGGTGCTTTCATACTAGCACTTTTGGTGTGCACCCGGGTTCGATTGATGTCAGACTTCGGTTTGTTTGGATGATGTGAACGCTGTCTTCTGAACTCAGGTGCGCACCCACGAACCGTACCCGAGTCCGCTTAAAAAGGGTGGTCTGGGGTACATTTCATGTGAACTCCAGTACGGTTCGCTGCTGATATGAACGCATCGCAGAAGTGAACCGCTATTAATGACGTATGATTTGATAAAAATGTGTTTGGGTGTGTTTCACTCACTTTCCTGACGAGCATGACTGGCGTACTGCAAGCAGAGAGCTGTGTATCTCATTTCTGTTCGCCTTCAGCGTTCTTTAGAGCATATCCATAAAGTGCTAAAAATGATTACAATGAATCTTGCACCCTGTCTTTATCAGAGAAAGTCAACCTTGAATGTAAATTTGATTAAAATTTGAATTGACTGACAGCTCTAAAAAAGAGACTTATTCTGTTATAGCTTGAGTCGAATTATTTGTCATTTGAGAGTCAAATGGCCGTCAGACAGCCTGTGAAATACGCAGATTGTGTCACACAACTTGGTGACATGTAAATCAGATCTACTGCCCAGAGTAAATTTGCCTACATTTTCTTCTTTAAATATTTTTTATAATTATTTATACTTTTTTTATAATTTAATTACGTAAGTATTTATTATATAGCTTTTATAAATTATATTATTATCACTATTATTACTACTTATGAAAAAAAAAAACATTTCTATTTAAAAAAATGCTGTTCTTTTGAACATTCTATTCATCAAAGAATCCTAAAAATGTATGAAAATGTATCACGGTTTCCACAAAAATATGAAGCAACACAGCTGCTCTCAACATTGATAATAATCATAAATGTTTCTTGAGCAGCTAATCATCATATTAGAATGATTTCTGAAGGATCATGTGACACTGAAGACTGGCGTAATGATGCTGAAAATTCAGCTTTGATCACATGAATAAATTACATTTTAAAATGTATTAAAATAGAAAACAGTTATCTTATATTTTTACTGTATTTTTAATCAAATAAATGCAGCTTTGATGAACATAAGAGACTTCTTTCAAAAACATTAAAAAACTTGAATGCTTGTGTACTGATATATTGCCATCCACAATAACTGCAGCACCACTTCATTTTCTTTCCATGTTTTTTTTGGACAAGTCCTTGAATTCTTCATATTAACACACCAATCTATCTTTCTTTATTATGAACAAAATATCAATTATTCACCCCTGTATTTTATTCCATAGCAGACTTTCTAATGACTAAGTGTTGGAAACTCACCTCAAAATCTTGGTATTGTTCTTCCGTTAGGGATTTTTTGGCCACCACGAGCACCCTCAAACCTTCCCTGGCCATATTCCCACACTGATAAAGAAGGAAGAAAACAAATTCCCAACATACAGGTCATGAAGCTTCTTGGCATAAGCATTACGTCAATCTAATATAATTTTGTATTTGTTTATTGGTTTAAAAAAAACCTGAAATTACCTCCTCCTCTAGCCAGTCGTTGTACTGAACAATGCCGGCCATCACCACATCAGCACCCTTCATGTAAAACGTGATCTCTCCGGTGGATTCGTCCTAACAAACATGGGCAGAATATGATTTGTTAATAAATCATTTATGTATAGAGTAGACACTGAATATGAATATGGCAGCACTAGCAATCAGGATCACTGATATTCAATGTACCAAACGAAACAGGAAAAGTTCACAGGTAAGCAAGACAGTCTGTGCTGTTTTTTCCAAGCATTATGGGAGATTAATTTTGGCTTTCCTTGATCGTCCTTGAAGGTGTTTTAAAAGGATTCTGCAGAGGAAACCAGGTTCAGTTGCTGATTTCCTGAAACGCTGATGCAGGCTTCAGTCCAGGCCAACAACAATAGCTGAGAGTTTGTTCGGGGAGAGTTAGTCATCAAGCCCAGGGCAGGGTCACAACTTTCTCAGATAACAGCCAGTCTAGTCATATAATTCTGGGGCTGATCTTCAATTAACACATTGTTAAGAAGGGTAGAGTACAATCTAGATTTTCACATTTTCTGGAGGGGTTCTTGACTGCGCAAAAGATACACGATTTTGTGCCCAAATCCTGTTGTGTAGATTGTCACGTAGAACGACACAATCAGAAGTAAGCTCACAGAAGACGGAAGCATAACACGACTATCCAAACCTTTTTCTTTTTTCCTGCGATTTTTCTGTAAAAAGCAGTCCAAACACTATTATCGGACGATTTCTTCTTGCCCGTCGTCTGCCACGTTTGTTTACTCTAAAGTCACGTTTGACCGCGAGAGATTTTGCGAGATTTCCCGTGTTCACGGTTGTTTGTGAATGGAATCTGTTAGTGTGTGTTGTGCTGTCTCGGTCACTTAACACACTATAGGATCAATCTATGATTTTTTTTTATCATCATGTTTGAAGTCTCTCACATTTTGAGAATCTTTTAGTGTGGGCCAGCCTTAAGGTGTTTGAGGTGCTTGTTAAGGTATCATCTGTGGTCATTCATGAAGAACAAATGGTGAGGGAAAAGTAACATACTGAAGTGTAATACTTATGGTTTAAATCATTAAAATTGAGAGGTGGACAGTAAGTAAATTTACTTGAGTACTGTACTTAAATACACTTTTTGAGTATCTGTACTTTGTTTGAGTATTATTTTTTTCAGGAAACTTATGACTTTTAACTACACTACATTTGAAAGACAAATATCGTACTTTTTACTCCACTACATTTCTATCCTTTTATGTCCTTAAAGTCGAAAGTCGTTTCTGTAGCAGCTTTGAAAGTCAGTGGATGATTTTTTTCTTCTTTAAAACATTTTATTTTTTTTGCAGACAGCCTATCAGTAATCACTCTTGTCGGGTCATGTGAAGTTTCCCAACAATTTTTGAACACTGATCAGTTTATAGCAAAATGGAAGAAGATGGTTCCTTTGCACAGTGTGTGCACCCATGGCCATACTTAGAAAGTATGTTTTAGTTTTCTGAAAAGATTAAAGATTAGTTTAGTTGGCATACACTTGATGCCTGTCTCATAAAATGTTCAAAAATGTAAACGTCTGGGAGAAAGAGAAGAACAGAAATTTGGATGAATCTGAAAAAGTATGATGAGAGCTCAGTTCAGTCCAGTTTTCTGTGCGCACAAAATAAGTTGTCTCTCAGATGCCAGAGTATGAGTACTCTTTCACGTTTTTTGCACTGGAATAGACATATACACACAATGATGTCAAAAAGTTCATTTTGGCGAGTATTCACGTAAACAAAGTTGATCATGTCTTAAGTGAACGTAAACAGTTGGGAGAATATCGGATGTGTATCAGTGTACAGGATCTGTGCATTCAGCCTTAAAGTGAAAGCTGCTTTGTAAAGAGCTTTGTAACTTTAAAATAAGTATTTAAATTTAGTTTAAGGTGGTCGTATGCTAGCATGTCGGATGGAGCATCACTGACTGGCTTAAACCACCATGATGGCATAGTGTGCATTTATACAACAATGCAACAATTATAAAATAATGCCTTTACATAAAAAAGGAAATTTACTTTTGATACTTAAGTACTTTTAAAAACAAGTACTTCTGTACTTTTACTTAAGTAAAACTTTCACTTGTAACAGAGTAATATTCGACCAGTAGTACTTTTACTCAAGTAATGGACTTGTGTACTTTGTCCACCTCTGTTAAAATTTGAACAAGATATATATATATAAGATGAAAAGATAATGCTGTGATTGTGATTGGTCACCATTTCTTATGCTGGACAATTTTTATAATAAGGGTTCATTTGTTAACATTACGTAATGCATTTTTCATCATGAGCAAACAGTGACTAAGTTTACAATTACACCAATAATGCGATTTTCTTAAAGGTCTTAATCGCATTAAGATGTTTACATGACACAAGTAAAACTATTCACTCCCGTTTACATGCAACTTTTATTATTCTGATTATTGTGTGGTTATTTTTAGTGTATTTCTTCACGTATACCAATGCACAGCACAAATGATGAACTCACTTGCAGTTGGTGTGTTACTGGCCACTGTTTTAAATCACTTACATCAAATGCAAAACACATTTCTATGGATGTATTGGATATTATTCTGCACCGTGATGAACATAGCAATTCCGCCGTAAATGGGGTTGCCTACGCTGCCGTTGCGTTCTTCGCACCATCTCTGGATGAAGATAAACTGTGCAGAGACTGCGCAACAAGTTGCTGAGTTCAGAGATTAGAGTAGAGAGAAAACTTCACAATAATGTCATGTGCACTATGGTCAGAATGGTAATAATGGCAATAAGGCATTTACATCCCTGTTTATTGTGATTAAAATCGGTGTATTCCACATAGTTTCATGTAATTATGGTTACTACTATTATGAGCTTAATTGCATTCGTTTGATCGGAATATTGTGTTTACACGAGGTAAAGTTTAATTCGCAATATTGCCAAAATCCCATTATAATCGCATTATGAGGGTGCATGTAAATGTAGTCAGTGAACAATCATTTTTACAGACTTTATTCATCTCGGTTAACTTATAATCTTATTTTATTTTTTAATTAATTTCTACATTTAATTTATAATTAATTTTATTAAAATATTCAATTTAGATTCATAATTAACTTTTAAATCTTACTTTATTTGAAAATTAATTTAAAAATGTAATGTTGTTATCGTTGTTCATTTGTGTTTGTTCATAATGCACTGACTTAACTTGATGCTAAAAATGTTAAAAATGCATTAGTATATGTAGAAATTAACATCAACCAAGATTAATAAATGCTGTAAAAGTCTTTTTCATTGCCGGTCTGGTGCATTAACAAATGTTAGCCGCCATAATTAAATCAATAATTGTCCTGTAGTGTGACAAATTATTTTTTTTAAAAGTACAAATGCATAATCTCTCAATTAATATGAGGTCAACATGCCTGTAGTTATTTGTCTGGCTATCACCAGACCAAGCTCAATCTTTTAAGACTGAACATTGGTCTGGGGAGTCTGCTCTGTATTTTCTACTGCACAAGAGGTGTGATCAACGGGCATAATTCAAATGACTCTGTACGCAATTGGATAGTCCTTCAACCAATCAGACCACAAGAGGCGTGATCAACGGGCATCGATCCGTCGCTTCTCTGTCCATCATTGTGTTAAACCCGCCAATAGCGCGCCAGGTGGATAAGCCAGTCTGTGATTGGTTCCCGCAAAAGTGTAACAGAAGCAGGATAAATTAATGTACAGGTTTCCAGACTGAGTTGCAGGGCGAAATCAAATCGCCGGCAGATCAGGCTGGGTTTACCCAGTCTATGTAGTTATATAAAAATTAGAAAAAAAAAAAATCAAAATCATCAAAGATCCATTAAGCATGACAAAATACGTAATAATTACAAAAATGCCATTTCAAAATCTCAGACTAGTAGTGAAAATGCTTATATTTTGCATTTTTCTAATTTATTACACAGACCTGTTTCACTTATTTTATTCATCCAGATTTTTACGTGATCTCAGACTTTTGGTTTCCTTCTGTATGTCAAACAGGTCATTTTATAAGTTAAGGGAGTTTAGGGACACTTATGTTTCTGTTTCTGTTTCAAGATGACCATCCAAAACTGCTGGATGCTATACTCACTCGCACTATGATGCCCATGCGTTTGCTCTCATAGGTAAAGGGGAAAATCTGCAGGATGGTGAAGTTCAGAATTTGTCCACTAGGTGTCCTTAGCTGCATAGAAGACTGATCTCTGCCGACCAGTGTCAGTCCGACACTCTCCGTCCACTGAACCAGAGACACCTAGTGCAAGAGAGAAACAGATTGAGAGAGAAAACATAATAATATTAAACATTTCCGCATTTGCAAACTGCTGAGTTTCATAAACAAATGTCATAAACAAACAGGAAGCAATTTGCACAGTTTCAGTCTGACTTTTTGACTGCACTGTAAGCAAATTACTTAAATCAGCCACATGCTGTTTTCTTAAACAAAAACGAACTCAAAATCAAACACAGAGCCATTTCGTTTAACATCTCGACTCGTTTCCTGCAACTGTTTTTGGACGTGTGGCACAGAAAATGCAAGTATGCAATGGGCCACCAATTATAAGCATGTTCTCTTCAGGGAACATGTGAAGATAAAGGCGAACCAGATGCCATCCATTAGTGTGACGCTGAAGGGGGGTATTTCTGGGAGGCAGAAGTTATTGCCCAATAACTTCCAGACCAAGGGTTACAGAGAGATCAAAAAACCCGATTTCTTATGCCCTCCCTGACTAGCTGCTAATAACATATCTCACAGTATCCAGATGGGCGGACTGCTGCCGGAAAAACAGCCCTCGCTGTTAGAAACCAACAAATGAGGCTTATCCAAGCACAGAACAAGTGATGCCACTTTGAAGCATTTTGAGAAGAATTTGTTTAAACTACTTTTTTGTGTTCAGATCTATTCATTTAAAAAGAAACAATGAATAAAATGTTTTAAAAAAAAACTTTTGTTTGTTTTCAATGTTTTTAATTTCTGAATTAAATGAAAAGTAAAAAAATAAAAAAAAAATAAAAAGTAAAACATTTTTTATTCTAAAATTATTTTGTTTCAAAATATTAATATTTTAAAAAAAAAATCTTTTATGATTAATGTTTTGAATTTCTGAATTAAAAAAAAAAACTTTTAAGAGAAATATATTTAGGTCTTAATTTTTTTCATCAAAAATAATTTTTGTTTTAAAATATTAATATCTTAAAGACTTTAAAAAAAAATTCTAAGATGAACGTTTTGAATTTCTGAATTTAAAAAAAAAACTAATATTTAGGTCTTTCTTTTTTCTTCAAAAACATTATTTTTAAAAAAAATAATAACATCTTACGTTTACAAAACTTAATTTTGTTTTAAAATATTAATATTTATTTTATTTTTCTTCTATGCTGAACATTTTTAATTTCTGAACCTATTAACAAAAAATATTTAGGTCTTAATTTTTTTCTTAAAAAAATATTTTTGTATTAATATTTAAAAAAAAAAAAATTCCTTCTATGATGAACATTTTCAATTTATGAATTAAAAATAAAAAACTTTTAAGTAAAAAATATTTGTCAATTTCAAAAATTATTTTTGTTTTAAAATATTAATATCTTAAAAACAATTAAAAAAAAAATTCTATAATGAACATTTTCAATTTCTGAACTTAAAAAATATTTAGGTCTTAATTTTTCAATTTCAAAAGATATTTTTGTTTTAAAATATTAATATTCTAAAAACTTTAATTCACCAAATGAAAGACAGTGTGGTATAGCCAACAATGCAGGAATGTTATTGGCATGTGACAAGATTATTGTTGAAAATAAGAACTTCTTCTTAGGTAACTTGCCTGGTTAAATAAAAATAAATAAACAAGAAAACCATAAAACAGGAAATGACATCACAGAGAGAACAATAGCCCCTTATGACTGTGTGTCAAGGTCTCTTAAAAAAGTTCAGATAATTTTATCTTTTCAATCACAGGTTAGTTCAGACTGTCAAATGGTATTAAATGTTAGCAAAATCTAATGAAAAAATACAATAAAATAATGATTACGATGTATATACAAGGAAAATTGAACATTTTAGAGTCATTAAATCAAAACATTTGGCTTCAAAAAAGTATGAAGCCAACATGAACAGAAATATTACAATTCTAAAAACTTGGTATAGGCATGTATTAAAATTGATTTAATTTAATATCAGCCAAAAAAAAAAAAAGCATGGCTAGAGAGGCAACAATTGTCTCTAAAATAATACCAGATCATTGTGTCACGTCTTTCTGACAAACGTTGGGGCTTCTGCTACAGAACGTGAATGCATTTAGTCAGCGTCTCCCTGAACGCACATACAGTCAGTGTGCTGGCATGCAGTGGTTAAAACCAAACCAGTAATGATGCGTTTGGTGCCTACGTAACCACAGCATGGGTCAATTGATCACTGCATGCGTCACTCGCTCCTGGCCCAAATGATTCGGTTGTGGTGCCCAGAAATGATCGAATATGAGACAGCACATCTGCAGAAGTGATCGGCTGCAGAAGTGAATATGCCAAAGACTCATCATTTGTGAATAATCTAATACCTGTGCAGAGGAGGATAAAATATGTGCTGACTCACAAATGATTAATTTAAAGTAAAATTAAGGATAACTTCAGCAAGTTAAAGAGTTACACCGCAATTATTCTTTAAATCAGAGAGCCCAATGGAGGAAATAGACCTTAGTCAGAGTAGACGGCATGATTAGTTCGACAAAAATGAAAATGAGGCTGTACTTAATACAGCAATTGGCTTAAGAACGTTTTTACAAATCTGCGTGAATCACTGGAAAAAACATGTCACGTAAATTGTCACAACGATTTTCCGATTTATTTATTGAGCACAAACATTTTTTTCTTATGTTAAGCTTTATTAAGCTTATGTTTAAATTGAATACGTTTTTTAATAATTCAAATGGTCATGTTTTCATATATATATATATTTCTTTTTTTTTTCTGGGTATTGGTAACACTTTACAATAAGGGTTCATTTGTTAACATTGCTAACATGAACTAACCATGAGCAATACATTTGTTACAGTATTTATTCATCTTTGTTAATGTTAGTTAATAAAAATACAGTAGTGCATTGTTTATACTTGTTAGTTCACTGTGCATTAACTATTTTCAAATATACCTTTTGATTTTAATAATGTATTAGTAAGTTGAAATTAAAATTAATTAAGATTATTAAATACTTTAGAAGTGTTGTTCATTCTTAGTTCATGTTAACTAAAGTAGTAAACTAATGCTAACTAATAAACCCTTATTGTAAAGTGTTACCATGTTAATTTATATAAGGGTTATTTGGGTTATTTCAGACTAACGGCCAGTATAATCATGAATGAGACTGTGGTACCTCGTCTGGACTGGAGGCCTGGTAAACCCTGCAGGTGTCTTCATAGTGCTGTTCAGCTTCTGCTTGATCCGTCACACCGTTGGACTCGTACACTGGGGTCACATTGTGCACCAGTGCGATGGCCTTCACTGCCTCGTGCACTCGACTGCTGATGGTCTTCCTCACTTTGGTGGCGCCCGGTGCTCGAGAGGCCTGGTCATGAGGAGGCTGTGGAGATAAGATTTTACATGATTGTCTCGTTCCAAACCCACAAGACTTTCGTTCATCTTCAGAACACAAAATATATTTTTAATGAAATCTGAGAGCTTTCTGTCCCTCCATTGACAGCTACGCAACTACCACTTTCAAGGCCCAGGAATGTAAAGAAAATTAAAGTAATCCATGTGACTCCAGTGGTTCAACCTCAATTTAACCTGCAAAAAAACATAATTTACCACTTTTATACAAAATATTAATCTCAAACACACGTTCACGCAACAACATCTGCTCTCACGTCAACACAACACACACGTGTCGTGGTGCTCTCGTGAACGTGTGTTGAATATTTTTCAAATAAATTTGTTTTTTTTTTTGCGCAAAAAGCACTCGCATGTTTCATCAAATACATTCTAACCCTTTAAATATCCTAATTGGTGACTGAAATCATAATTAAAGGTGCATTTTGTAATTACACTACCATTCAAAAGTTTGGGGTCATTAATTTTTTAAAAATAAATTCATACTTTTATTTAGCAAGGATGCACTAAATTGATCAAAAATTACAGCATAGACATTTACAATGTTATAAAAATTCTGTTTTCAAATAAATGCTGTTCTTTTGAACTGTTTATTCTGGGAATAAATGTATCAAGTTTCCACAAAAATATGAAGCAGCACAACTGTTTTCAACATTGATAATAATAATAAATGTTTCTTGAGCAGTAAATCATCATATTAGAATGATTTCTGAAGGATCATGTGACACTGAAGACTGGAGTAATGATGCTGAAAATTCAGCTTTGATCACAGGAATAAATGACATTTTAACATATATTACAATAGAAAACAGTTATTTTAAATGTTAATAATATTTTAAATTATCAGTGTTTTACTGTATTTCTGATCAAATCAATGCATCTGTGGTAAGCATAACAGACTTCTTTAAAAAAACGTGCAAAATCTTACCAACATTGCAGTTAAACGAATAAAAATACATAGCATAAAAAATATGTATTAAAATAGACCATTTGTAAGTACACTAAACTATTTTTATTAATACTTTTAGTTACTGAATGAAATGTGAGTAAATATTAATATCTAGATATCTTGGGGTCAATTCTTTCCTCTGAGCTTGTCGCAATGCATCCTGGGATTGCTTTCTCCACAAAGTATGCATGTGATGCTGAATTTTTCAAAATGAGGTATCTCAAACAGTTACTAATTTCTTCATAGTTAAAAATTGTTTAAAGTATCAAGACAATAAAGAGGCACTCTCATTAGTTTGATTCTCTATGACCAGATTTGAAGCAAAAATGAGTACTTTGGGTTGACAAAATGATCAAAATGTCCACGTCTCTGATTGCTAATAAACCGACCCTTGCTAATATCCTGAAAAAGGACTCATAAATGCTCCCAGATGTGTTTCATATATGAACAATTACCTTTAGCACTGAGCTACTATTTATAGAGTGCACATTTCCGAGAGCTAATGACGGAGTTTATAAGTTCGTATATAAGCTATTGAGAGGCCGGAGTACTTGTGACCCTGGTTTCCTGCCTCACTGACCTCTGGTGTCAAACGGACTAAACATATCAGTAAGAGGTGAAAGGGACTCATTTTACAAGGACTTTGCTCTGTTCTCTGGACAAAAGCTACACAATTGTGCTTTGTGACCGGCTTTTCTAAACAGGCCAGGTATACAGTGACAGGCTGCATCCAAATCTGCATAGTAAAGGTGGGTGGTACGATCAAAATCATATATCAAGTAATTCTATGTCATCAGTACGATACATTTATATTTATACATTTGGCAGACACTTTTATCCAGAGCAACTCACATTGCCTTTAACGTACACATTTTATTAGTTCAGGCATTCCCTGGTAATCCAACCCATGACCATGGCACATTATAGGGGTGTTGAAAATAATCGTTGCATCGATGCAGTAATAGACCATATTTCACTACTGACATTTCTCTGACATTATTTGTCACACTTCTAGCGTAAAATGGCGGAGGGAGGTGAAACACAAAAACGAGTAATAAAAAACCGCACCCACTATTTTAACATTAACAGCGTGAGTGTGTGCGAGTGTGTGCGCGCATATGAGTGTGTGTGCATGCGAGCGTGTGTGCGAGAGGCTGCATGTGTAACTGTGTATGCATGAGAGTGTGTGTGCAAGGCTGCATGTGTGTGCGCGAGTGTGTGTGTGCAAGGCTGCATGCGTATGTGTGCAAGGCTGCATGTGTGTGTGCGAGTGTGTGTGTGCAAGGCTGCTAGTGTGCTTGTGTGTGTGTGTGTGTGTGTGTGTGTGTGCGCGAGGCTGCACGTGGGTGCGTGAGTGTGTGTGTGCAAGGCTGCATGCGTGTGTGTGAGTGTGCGAGCCTTACTGTAAGTACACTACTTGACAGTTTCATGCGCTTTTAGTATATACTAGTTTGTGTTAGTTCTTGTCGCAGTTCTAGTCGTCTGCTGTGTTCAGACTTAAGTTGTGTTTGATGTTTTCTACACTCAGGAAGTGTACTTTCTTGGAGCAGATATATAAAAAAAGGAGTTAATATATCAGACTGCTTGTATTCATTGACAAAAGTGTAGCCATTTGCAGTAATATTGAAAATTGAGGATGCAACGCATCGTGATATCGAATCGAATCAAATCATTGACATGATAATCGTAATCAAATTGAATCGTGAGACCAGTGACGATTCACACCCCTAGCACATTACAGTTATTTTGGGCTTAAATTTGGGATTAAAATCAATAGTTTTTTCTTAGATTTCTCAGATCAACATTTTTAATATTAATCTATTATTAAAATTGATTATTTTCTCTTTTATTTGGAATTTGATAGACAACCAAAAACAAAACAAAAATATGATAAAACTGACATTATTGCAAAAACATATATTGTGCTCTGGATATGCTGCGATATAAACAGTATAGCCGAATATCTACAGCAGAACCGAACATTTGCACAAATTACTTGCATTTTGTTATATTGCCCAAAAAGTGGGTGTATACAAATTGATGCGCAAGCATGCTCATTTTGCCATGCAGGGTAGTGTTAATTTCGTTAATGAAATCTAACAAAAAAATTTGGTTGACAAACTTTTTTCCCATGACTAAGACGATGACGAGACGACAATAAGGTAATTAAACAATTGTGATGCAATATCGTTGATGAAAAAAATGTGACTAAAATGTAGTTTAAATATAAAAACTTAACAAAAAATCTCTCTTTATATTTGTCGAAAAAATTAGGAGACAAAATACTACAGACTGCTGTACAAGCCTCTAATACGAGCTTTAATGTTTGTGATTGCCAGATGTCAAGAGTTTAAATCCCCCAATCTGAGCTTTTCTATTAAAAGGATACATTTTCTACCTAGTGTTTTACTGAATCTTTGCAATCTGGCAACCATGTGCACGTGCTCTCTACACTGCGGAAGCAGCACGGATGATCTGAAAACATCGACAAACAAGTAAGCTGGAGTTTAACGACATCCATTTGAGGTTTTCTGCTTAAATGAAAGTGTCATTCAGTCAGTCTGTGTTCTGTCACAAGCCGCTTCAATGTTTGCTGTGACTAAATCTGCAATCAAACCTTCTCAGTGATGAACTGGGGGGGGTGCACTTTTCACAACGATGAGCTTTGTAAAAATCGACGCGTTTCATAAAGGAGGGGCATAGAGGAGCAACAATAATGTACAGTATGTGTAAAATAATGACTTTTTTTGAACCTAAAACCGCATAAACACATTGCATTAAACCAAATACACAAAATAATGTTCTTTTTAGAACCATCATATGACATCATATGGCAATTTGGAATTACACTGTTATAATATTGTTATAAAGAAGTTTTTTTTTTAAATTCTTTTTGTTTTACCAGTTTTAATAATGTAGACAGAGTGTGTTAATTTATATGATAAATAGCCTATAATAAATCAGTACAACAGGTGAGGTAAAATAAACCATGCGTATGAGTCGACATTCTTTTGATTTGTGCATATTGGTTGAAAGTGTAATAAATCGTATGAAATGTAAAAATAAATTTCTCAAATGACAACAATCAGTGCGATATAATTTTGAGCAAAATAATCATTATTATCAGTTTAACTATTATGCAACATGACGAAAATGACTACATTTATTTGACTAAAACTAGACTAAAATGCCCAGACATTTAGCTGATTAAAACTTGACTAAATGAAAACAGGACAAGGTTGACTATATACAGTGGTGGTCAGAATTATTGGCACCCCTGGTAAATATGATCAAAGATGGCTGTAAAAATAAATCTGCATTGTTTATCCTTTTGATCTATCATTCAAAAAAATTGCAAAAATCTAACCTTTCATTGAAGTTAAAGAATGGAAAGACAGGGGAAAATCACATTATGAAATAATGTTTTTCTCCAAAACACGTTGGCCACAATTATTGGCACCCCTGGAATTTTTTATGAGTAAAATATCTCTGAAGTATATTCCCATTAATATTTACATTTTTTAGCACACCAGGGTGACTAGGAACATGAAATTGTCCAGCTATGATGTCTTGTTTCACAGGAGTATAAATATGAGGAAACACAAAGGCCAAATTCCCTTAATCATTCATCACAATGAGTAAAGCCAAAGAATATAGTTCTGATGTGCAGCAAAAGATTGTTGAGCTTCACAAAATACAAAGTGGCTGTAGGAAAATACAAACCCGATTCCAAAAAAGTTGGGACACTGTACAAATTGTGAATAAAAAAGGAATGCAATAATTTACAAATCTCATAAACTTATTTTTTATTCACAATAGAATATAGATAACATATCAAATGTTGAAAGTGAGATTTTGAAATGTCATGCCAAATATTGGCTCATTTTGGATTTCATGAGAGCTACACATTCCAAAAAAGTTGGGACAGGTAGCAATAAGAGGCCGGAAAAGTTAAATGTACATATAAGGAACAGCTGGAGGACCAATTTGCAACTTATTAGGTCAATTGGCAACATGATTGGGTATAAAAAGAGCCTCTCAGAGTGGCAGTGTCTCTCAGAAGTCAAGATGGGCAGAGGATCACCAATTCCCCCAATGCTGCGGCGAAAAATAGTGGAGCAATATCAGAAAGGAGTTTCTCAGAGAAAAAATGCAAAGAGTTATCATCATCTACAGTGCATAATATCATCCAAAGATTCAGAGAATCTGGAACAATCTCTGTGCGTAAGGGTCAAGGCCGGAAAACCATACTGGATGCCCGTGATCTTCGGGCCCTTAGACGGCACTGCATCACATACAGGAATGCTACTGTAATGGAAATCAGAACATGGGCTCAGGAATACTTCCAGAAAACATTGTCGGTTTTCAAAAGAGGTCAAAAAAGAAGCCATATCTAAACATGATCCAGAAGCGCAGGCGTTTTCTCTGGGCCAAGGCTCATTTAAAATGGACTGTGGCAAAGTGGAAAACTGTTCTGTGGTCAGACGAATCAAAATTTGAAGTTCTTTTTGGAAAACTGGGACGCCATGTCATCCGGACTAAAGAGGACAAGGACAACCCAAGTTGTTATCAGCGCTCAGTTCAGAAGCCTGCATCTCTGATGGTATGGGGTTGCATGAGTGCGTGTGGCATGGGCAGCTTACACATCTGGAAAGGCACCATCAATGCTGAAAGGTATATCCAAGTTCTAGAACAACATATGCTCCCATCCAGACGTCGTCTCTTTCAGGGAAAACCTTGCATTTTCCAACATGACAATGCCAGACCACATACTGCATCAATTACAACATCATGGCTGCGTAGAAGAAGGATCCGGGTACTGAAATGGCCAGTCTGCAGTCCAGATCTTTCACCCATAGAAAACATTTGGCGCATCATAAAGAGGAAGATGCGACAAAGAAGACCTAAGACAGTTGAGCAACTAGAAGCCTGTATTAGACAAGAATGGGACAACATTCCTATTCCTAAACTTGAGCAACTTGTCTCCTCAGTCCCCAGACGTTTGCAGACTGTTATAAAAAGAAGAGGGGATGCCACACAGTGGTAAACATGGCCTTGTCCCAACTTTTTTGAGATGTGTTGATGCCATGAAATGTAAAATCAACTTATTTTTCCCTTAAAATGATACATTTTCTCAGTTTAAACATTTGATATGTCATCTATGTTGTATTCTGAATAAAATATTGAAATTTGAAACTTCCACATCACTGCATTCTGTTTTTATTCACAATTTGTACAGTGTCCCAACTTTTTTGGAATCGGGTTTGTAGCTAAAGCATTGAAAACTCCCATTTCCACCATCAGGGCAATAATTAAGAAGTTCCAACCAACTAAAGATGTTACGAATCCGCCTGAAAGAGGATGTGTGTCTATATCGTCCTAATGCACGGGGAGGAGGAAAGTTTGACTGGCCAAAGACTCTCCAAGGATCACAGATGGAGAATTGCAGAGATTGCAACAATTGAAACCACAACTGTATGATAAAAACTAAAAAGTACATTTGACACAGTACTAAAACTAAGACTAAATTAAAAAAATAGTTGACAAAAATAATACTAATGCAGGGAATCCTGGGAATACCTGAGTGTAAGCGCTGAACACGTGACTCTGCACTTCATCCATGGAGTCCATCCCGTACGCCACAGTTCCAAGATGAAGTCGTCTGAACACCATCTCGTTCTGAGTGAGGGTCCCTGTGAAAACCATTAACATTAGAGGAGGGCGACCCATCCCGCCTAAATAAACAGATCTGCTTAAATAAGTATTCATTTTAGCAGATGTTTTCAGTAACTTTCAGTGTTATTAACTAAAACTAAAATGATTAAAATCATTTTTTTTCATTGAAATAAAGCTGAAATAATACAAATATTAGATTGAAGTACTAAAATTACTGAAACTAAAACTAAAACAAAAAATACAATTAAAGCTAAAATGAAAAAAAATTATTAAAACAAAAATGAAAACTGAAAATATAAAAATAAAATCTAATTAAAAATATGAACAAATACTATAATAGTATATAAATAATACTAAAATAAAACTGGTTGCATTTACAGGTACACCCCCATCAAATAAAATGAGATCAAATGTCTAGATCAGAGTCACAACAGGGTAATAATAACTAAACTTAAAACAAAAAACATAAAAACTTGGGTTACACATTATTTTAAGGTAGTACCTGATGTACTAAAATAAACAAAATTTATAAAAGCTATATAGTGGAGCTGCACAATTAAAAATCGAGATCTCGATTCAAACACCCACGTGATAATCTTCCTAAATGAAAGCAATTCAGCTCTGTCTATTAAACCCTTGACAAGAACGATCAGTGTTTGCGCTGCCGCTGACCCAGGGAGAGAAGTTGAAATTGAGCAGTATGAAACTGCTTCACAAACAGTATCACTATTTCTGTCTAACAATAATTCATATTATCACAGAAGCACTGGGATAAAAGTTTAGAGTTTGGATATAAACACTGACGTCTACAGCAGAGATGTAGCAAAATAGAGTAACTTGATGCTTCAAATCAAGACTGTATTGATTACATTGTGACACCAGTAGGTGGCGACAAGTGACTGTTAAAAATGTATTTGTCACTGAATCATTCGTTCAAGAGATTTGTTCAAAAATTCTGATTCATCCGGTAGGGGTGGGCGATATTACCGGGAGACACGATTAACCGGTAGAAATTTGTCAACCGTTAGAGATTTTGGACTATCGTCTCTACCGCGGTTATGCTCACGTGACGTTGCTGTGCTGCGTGGTCACGAAAGCTTTAGGGCTGTACCAGAATATTACAATATTCGTTCGGTGGGTTGGTATTCGATTTTCAATTTTGGGATTCGAATATTCTTTTTTTTTTTTTTTCTTCTGCACACCTGGCATCCCCCTCGAAACGGTTCTCATTCGTGCTTGAGTATGTTTACACTATAAAATCTGGCGAAATACAATACTCTTTTTTTACAATTATCTTATAGCCTAGCCAACACTTGAATAGGAATCCAACCTCGTTATACTTAATAAATATATTTGCTTCTTCTTAGCCTAAGTAGAGTATTCTTTGTCTGAGCGCACAACTGCACGAGCTTATATGGAAGAAGCGCATGCCTGAGCTTGCCTTTTGGGTTAAGCTGTGTTGGTTTGACATTGTGAATAATAGAATCAAAATGTATTAGCCTTTTTACCCGTTAGGGATGTGACGGTGAGAAAATTTTCCCTCACCGTCACATTACAGTGCTTGTGCACTGTGCAGCCGTGAACGAATGATAGTGCGGCATTTTACTTTCGGTTTTGAATTCGCGCCAATTCGGCTGCGGGTTGCTTGAATGGTGGGTTCATTAGTCTATTAATCTTTATGAAAAACAGAACAACAAAACAGTACAATGACAAACTCACTTAAATAGGCGCTTTTACATTCCGCTTTGAAACCAAATCTTCTGCGATCATCTTGTCATTCAGCTTCTCACTCTCGTGATGAATGAGATCTGACTCCTGCTGCTGATCTGTGCTGCCACTCTCGTTCGGCTCACGCTGCACGTTCAGTTTTTAATTGTAGTTAATCTGTTCTCTAACCGAACTAAATGATTTTTCCTACTATAATATATCAAAATAACGGTGGGGGCAGTGCTGTGGTGGGCAAGTGATGTAACCGGTGTTATGCCTGAACACCGGTAACACAAGACTATCGCAGCAAGCTTATTACCGTTATTATCAATCTAAATGAATCTACTGCGAAATATAGGAGCTTGTTACTGGGACGTCACAGACCTGCGTGTTTTGTATCACTAGTGCAGTGTCCGTTCTCGGAGCATATAAGCCCTGCCCGCGTGAGGCGCGCCACTTCTCCAGATTCCTGCCTTTATTAGAGAGAAGAATATGTTCAGCCCCCTCCCTCCAAATATTCGGTGTTGATTACTACCGAAGCTTCGAAGCTCAAAAAATGGTATTCGGACCAGCCCTAGAAAGCTTATCGTTTGCATGTGTTTTAAAGCACTGTGGTTTAAAAACAGGTTATTTTAAACAGTTGACGCACAATTAGCAGCACAGAACTCATTTCAGTATATGCGCACGCTCTCTGAGAGACGCATGACATGAAGCCGCTGCTCATAAAGTATATTGGATCCATGCAGTCGGTCTTAAAGTGACAGTATCCAAATTTACCTGCTGTCATTATTAATGCTAATCAAACAATAAAAAAGAGAGAAAATGTCTCACTGCACTTGACTGAGTCACTTTTGTAACTTTAATAAGATAAATGTATATTTAATTTACACAGTAAAGACTATGCATTGTTTTTTATACATTTGATTACTATACATTTTATATAGTATTTATTCGCTCGTTCTTTATCACAGTTTACTTGTCTTCAGTAAACTTGAGTATTTTTTAGGCTAGTTATAGCTAATTATATTAAAAATGGTGATAAGAATGATGATATTTCAATAGTAAAAAAAATGTTGATATCATAAAAACCTTATTTAAAGCAAAAAAAACTATATCGTGATACAGTGGGGAGAACAAGTATTTGATACACTGCCGATTTTGCAGGTTTGCCCACTTACAAAGCATGCAGAGGTCTGTAATTTTTATCATAGGTACACTTCAACTGTGAGAGACGGAATCTAAAACAAAAATCCAGAAAATCACATTGTATGATTTTTAAATAATTAATTTGCATTTTATTGCAGTAAGTATTTGATCACCTACCAACCAGTAAGAATTCCGGCTCTCACAGACCTGTTAGTTTTTCTTAAAGAAGCCCTCCTGTTCTCCACTCATTACCTGTATTAATTGCACCTGTTTGAACTCGTTACCTGTATAAAAGACACCTGTCCACACACTCAATCAAACAGACTCCAACCTCTCCACAATGGCCAAGACCAGAGAGCTGTGTAAGGACATCAGGGATAAAATTGTAGACCTGCACAAGGCTGGGATGGGCTACAGGACAATAGGCAAGCAGCTTGGTGAGAAGGCAACAACTGTTGGCGCAATTATTAGAAAATGGAAGTTCAAGATGACGGTCAATCTCCCTCGGTCTGGGGCACCATGCAAGATCTCACCTCGTGGGGCATCAATGATCATGAGGAAGGTGAGGGATCAGCCCAGAACTACACGGCAGGACCTGGTCAATGACCTGAAGAGAGCTGGGACCACAGTCTCAAAGAAAACCATTAGTAACACTACGCCGTCATGGATTAAAATCCTGCAGCGCACGCAAGGTCCCCCTGCTCAAGCCAGCGCATGTCCAGGCCCGTCTGATGTTTGCCAATGACCATCTGCATGATCCAGAGGAGGAATGGGAGAAGGTCATGTGGTCTGATGAGACAAAAATAGAGCTTTTTGGTCTAAACTCCACTCGCCTTGTTTGGAGGAAGAAGAAGGATGAGTACAACCCCAAGAACACCATCCCAACCGTGAAGCATGGAGGTGGAAACATCATTCTTTGAGGATGCTTTTCTGCAAAGGGGACAGGACGACTGCACCGTATTGAGGGGAGGATGGATGGGGCCATGTATCGCGAGATCTTGGCCAACAACCTCCTTCCCTCAGTAAGAGCATTGAAGATGGGTCGTGGCTGGGTCTTCCAGCATGACAACGACCCGAAACACACAGCCAGGGCAACTAAGGAGTGGCTCCGTAAGAAGCATCTGAAGGTCCTGGAGTGGCCTAGCCAGTCTCCAGACCTGAACCCAATAGAAAATCTTTGGAGGGAGCTGAAAGTCCGTATTGCCCAGCGACAGCCCCGAAACCTGAAGGATCTGGAAAAGGTCTGTATGGAGGAGTGGGCCAAAATCCCTGCTGCAGTGTGTGTAAACCTGGTCAAGAACTACAGGAAACGTATGATCTCTGTAATTGCAAACAAAGGTTTCTGTACCAAATATTAAGTTCTGCTTTTCTGATGTATCAAATACTTATGTCATGCAATAAAATGCAAATTAATTACTTAAAAATCATACAATGTGATTTTCTGGATTATTGTTTTAGATTCCGTCTCTCACAGTTGAAGAGTACCTATGATAAAAATTACAGACTTCTACATGCTTTGTAAGTGGGCAAACCTGAAAAATCGGCAGTGTATCAAATACTTGTTCTCCCACTGTATATATTGTTATCGTGAAATATCGCCCACCCCTATCATCCAGTAATGAAACAAGTGGAGTCTTTATGAGTGAGTCATTGAATCATGCATTCAAACCTATTTTTTAAAAGATTAATTTAAATAGATTTTTAAATAGACTGCAGCAATTCACATTTTTTTCATTTTTCAAAATATTAATGAAAACAATGATAGTATATCAATGATACTAAAATAACACTGGGTGCGTCTCAATCAGCTCCCTAGCCTCCTAGGTCGTGAATCAGAGTTTATGGATTCATAATGAGGCTCGAACTTACAATCTTTCGGGTACCAGCCCAGATCTTTTACCAATACACCACAACATATTTTAGCTGTAAAATATATACTATATACTACTTTTTTGAATAGTAGACAGTATGCAACATAAACGATAACAGAGAAAAATCTGTGAAAAGAAGCGTCAACCTCTAACAATCTTCCCTGATCGACATGCACTTCCTGTAGCCAAAAACCTCAAACTAAACAATATTAACACTAATGGCTTGTTAATGACAAAGAGCCTCAGGTTCGTTTCCTGACACCTCTTGCGTCGGCCACTCTTAAACAGACCCTCTCGGTAGTATTTCAGTCAGGCGTCGCTGGTCTACCCCTTACATTACGATGACCTCTGACCCCCTTTATTCACTGGTTCAGTCAAGCTATATGTGGGAAAGAGGCTGCATTTACAGGCTGACTCTGTGTGGTAAGTGTGTGAGGATGAGAGCCTTCAGGTCATCTCTGATTTGTGGCTGTAATAAGTGGCATGTCTGCACTCTCAGCACACAGGTTTAAGCCCCATGGCAAGAGCCTCAGCTACCTGTGAGCTACTGGGGGAAACTTTTAAAAACATTGCAACACTAGCAACTCTCAAACACCAGCATAATGGTCTCATTTCTGCTTTGGTTCATTCAGAAAAGCCCTTTGCATTAAGAAACATAAATTTAACTGTCAGACCCACAACTTCCCTTTTCCCTTCTCCTGAGTCACATAAAAATGTTCATTCTTACAATTAACTTGCCCTTATATAAAGATAACTAGACTTTCTGAAGAAAATGTGAGTGTTGCTTGCCTCTGCACAAACTCAATGCGTCTCAACCATCCACCATCTCAATGCGTGTGGGGAAAAAGGGTATTAACCAATACAACACAACCCAACCAAAATCTCAGCCTACATTATTTCCTACAATATATTCTGCTTTGAAACACTTCCGTTCAAAAGTTTGGAGTCATTAAGATGATTTTTTAAATGTTTATAAATGTAGTCTTTTTTGCTTATCAATGCTGCATTTATTTAAATCAAAAATATTGTGAAGCATTATTACAATAAAAAAAAACCTTCATTATTTGAATATATTTTTACATGTAATTTATTCCTGTGATCAAAGCTTCATTGTCACATGATTCTTCAGACACCATTTTCCACTTCAAAATTAAAAATACTTTTCCAGACACAAATTTCCAAACCTCTCTGTAGATTTTCAGACCATATTTAACATAAATGGTTCATACAGCATTATTTTCAGCTTTATATTTGGTATATAGTACAGTCATCTGTAAATGTTATTATTTTCTCTGGGTTTGTTTCGTTGATTTTCTCAAAGTGACAACATACAGAGCCCCTAAAATAATATATATTATATGTGCATTGTCCTATTTGCCAAGTTCAAGGGTCTATAAAAATGACTGGATAGTGTACTGTAAAAAAAAGTTTTCAAAATTTGTCGTTCGTTAGGGTAGTACGTCATATTTCAAGGACTCAGGTCTGCTTTAACGCATACTATGTGGTGGCCAAGAAACCACACCGTGAAATGGGCAGATGGCGAAATAGGTGGCTCAGTGTGCATTTTCCTATATGCTAAGTTTAATGGTTTCTCATGCACACACGAAAGTCTGCATATTTTTTATTTTTTTGCATAATGAAAAAGTGCACCTTGAATTAATTCAGTCGTGTTTGACAATCACTAAAGAATCACTAACAGCTGCCATGAAAACACTTCTTGTATGATACATTTATTTTCATTAAATTCTTAATTTTCTATTAGTGAAAACGAAATAGGGCAATAGTCTGAAAATGCAAATATTTTTCCATACTTTTCCAGACCCGAAATTTACTTGAATCAAATTCCATACTTTTCCCGTTTTGGTCAATTTAATGCATCCTTGCGGAATGAAAGTAATTTCTTTTAAAAAAAAAATCTTACCAACCACAAACTTTTGAACAGCAGTGTACATCGCATTACGAAAGGTAAATGCATTAAAAATCCCACTGAAATCTGTCAACTTTTGTCAAAAATGCAGATTTAAATATGCTTTTACAGTTCAATTAAAGTCATCATGAAATCAAAATGGACAATTCTTGTTTTTTTATGGAATATTTATTGCAGTATTTATTATAAACGATTTATCCGTGCTCAACATTGTTCTTTTTAATTCATGTGCCCTCGTAATCTTTAATCAAAATAACTCAGTCTCTTCTCTGATGATGTGTTTACTGGCGTGAGGGCGGGGCAACCTGTCACTCACATGAGAACCACAAATAGCAAACCATTCAATCAATTCCCCATGGACAACATTTTTTTTGTTCAAGTAGTCGATTCACTCTGATATATGTCACAATAGGGAAGAAAAGACTATCGCAACTTCCGTTTCATGCTGACTTTAAAGCTCTGTAATTACATATATGATATTCAGGCTTTGTAATATGCCTCAGGTCACTGCAAGGCTTTAGTTCACTGAGCAGAAAAGGAAATCATACCAGTTTTGTCTGTGAGCAGATAAGAGATCCGTCCCAGCTGCTCTGGTATGGTGCTGGCTCGAACCACCGTCCCGGGAATTTTAGAATCTTTCTTAATCATCCAACTGAACACCATTTTGCCCATGTCCAAATTCACACGCAAACTGGAAAGAAAGCATGAGTACTTTAAATGAGTTTTTAATGCCACTTTTAGGAGAGAGAACAGTAAATTATGGAGGAATGGGATCAGGAAACTAGATTCAAACCCGTGTCACATATGAGGACTGTTGAGGCCAATGCACAGGTTGATATGATGCCAATATGTATTCAAATTTCAGGATGATACCATTTAATAATCATCATATCAAGCATTACAAGACATTCAGTATGTGAGAAATCAAACTACAATCTGATTACAAACACATCTAAACGCACTTACAAAATCTTCAAAATGTCTGAACTTGTGTGTCAAACTGAACAAAACCACTTTAGACTTTACAGACAAGGAGAATAAACTTTTACCTGATAGGGACGATGTTGGAGAAGAGCAGAAGGAAGCGGAAGATCTGGAGATACCAGCGACCAGCGAAATGTTGCAGAGCCACCATGACCAGTGACACCACCACCAGAGCACCAAACAGGATCTTCGTCAGACAGTTCACTTCCAGGTCAAACAGGCCAATCTGCAACAGCACATCACATACACAAGTGTGACAACACATATTTCTCAAGACTTGTCTGAGATTTTGTTGACTTTATGATACTGCTAATTTTACCTTATGTCTTGGGTTGGAGGTGTTCATTACACTCCGCAGCTCTTTACCGGTGTAAATCACCACCCCGACTACTGTGCCTTGGATTAGAGGACAAAACATTTCTGAGGATTATCCAACAAGCTTTTCTCAGCTTCTCTCAGTTTAAGAGAAGGAATGGTGCCATTTTGCACATTATTAGATGGCTGAGAATCATTAGGCCACTTTGAGATTAGGGGTGTGTGATATTGACAGAAATATTATATCTTGATATTTTCTGGGATTTTAATATGAAACTCCCAAAACTTCATATTTTCAATCTGTGCGGTGGTTAGTTCACAGCATTGACAGTGGCCCCGTTTACAGCTGGTATTAAGATGAGTTTTGGTCGATCGGATCACAAGTGGGCGACGCTAAATACAGGTGTAACCGGGGTGTAAAACCTTTTGAGCTTGTCCACTTTCAACCACTTCCACAGGTAGTCGGAAACACATTCAACTGGATTGCTTTCGTATGTAAACGCTCATGTGGTCGAATGTGTTCAAACAGCCACAAAAGACCGCCTACTCTCCCCTCGAAGAAATCAGGACGGAAGTGGTTGAAAGTGGACAAAAGAGACGGATTTAAACACCAGGTGTAAACGGGAATGTGTCTCCCTAGTCTACTTGTGATCCGATCGACCAAAATGCATTTTAATACCAGGTCTAAACAGGGCCAGTGACTCATTTATTTAAATGATTTCAAACGGCTGATTAATTCGGTCACTAGGAGCAGTTTCCATCCACCTATTTTTATGTGAATTTTGGACCATCACACATAAGATGCACATAAATTTAAAAAAATGTGCATTAATATGCTCAATTGAGTCAGATAATTTTTTATCCAATAAGAAGACATGCGTGTAAACTATGATGGAAACATATTTTAAATCCCTTGATGCACAAAAATAAAACTGTAAAAAAAAAACGTGACTTTGCCTCCACAGAAGATGTGATTGGACAACTGGACTAACCAGCGGACTAATCTCATCGCACAGCTTCTCAAATGTTGTCTTGGTCATTCTGGCAAAAGTCATTTATGATGTAGGAAAAAAGAGCACCAGTGACTTCCCTGATTGCAGCAAATTCCATTTTTATTACAGATATTTTGTGCCAATTTCCCAGGAAGTGGCGAACACATGGGATGGAAACGGTTCTTTATTTGCAAATATTTTATGCAATATTCCAATTTTACTTATAAGTTAAATTCGCAACTTTGGATGGAAACATTCTATGGAATCATTCATTAAACTGATTTAAAATTTTGGTTGAATGCAATATAATATTTTGCTGAAAATAAAGCAAAAAGCAGAAAACACAATATTGTGTCTAAAATGCAATTCAAAAACTTATTACTGAACTTTTTTATAGTTTTTTGCAAAGCGAGTGACATACTTGAGGTCAGCTGACACATCATTAAAACAATAATTACGATATTACTGTAAACGATACATATCGCACACCCCTATTTGATATACTATTACATCATTTAGAAATGATTTTCTGTCGGTTACCAGAAGCAATGACAGTGCTTGCCCAAAGAGTGTTTTCAATGCTCAGACTTTCATTGACTGGAGGGTCTCCATCTTCCTGTCAGAAGTAAAACAAAACGTAAGCTTGTCAAGCAATGTGGGTTTGCGACAGTTCTCAAACAACGCAAGCTCTCTGATGCAACTATACTCGAGCGATGACGTGTACTCACTCTAGTGAAGGTACCGATGAAGTTATGGATGTCAATGTTCGGTTCTTCAGCATAAACAAATGACCTGATCTGCAGTAGATCCTGAGGAAACAAATAAAACGGCTTAAAGAAATGGATCATGACAACATGAAATAGCATTCAAATAGCAAGTCAAATTTATTTGTAAAGCACTTTTCACAAAACACGGCGTTTCAAAGTAAGCAGCTTTACAGAAAACCATGATGTTAATGTTTATAATATCTTAATATCTTCATGCCTTGGGCCTGGGACACACTACACGATTTTCAAATCACAGACATAAGGACAGTTTCAACCGATTTTTAGCATTATAATCCTCCGAATGCACGATTTGTCCAGACTGCGAGACCACACACCTGTTGACTGTAGTAACATTTTCACAGTGAGACGAGATCTCACAGAGACTCGCAAGATCAAACGTGACTTGAGAAGAAAAACAAATACAGGACGATCGACGTCGTCAGCTGGTTCTCCTGGCGTGAGTTTTGTTTTACGGGAAGAAAAACAAAGGAGACAAAAAGAATATAGGTGATCTTCTTTCTCAATACTCCACTTTTGTGGCATGTTTGTGGCTCAGCTAGAGAAGTACGCAATATCCGGTTGATGAAGCTTGCCCGCTCTTATTGGCTATCGTGGGTATCATATCAGAGGCAGCCCGATCAAGAGTCATAAATATCAAACATGTTTGATATTTATGATTTGGGATTGTTCGGGCTCCAACGCGTTCTGGAGCAGTAAAATAATCGTAATGACACCACACAATTGGAGAAAAAGTCGGTTGCAAGAAGCCTCGAATCGGGCCACGTCCCCCAGACCGTTGGGGGTTGCAAATCGGGCCCAAAAATAGGGCTTAAAACCTTGAAGTGTGTGGCCAGCTTTGTAGTCGCATTGAGCTGTGCAACAATATACATTTTGTGATGACACAGGCAGATGAGATTTGCTATATATTGCTTTACATGAATGTATTGTACTGTATGTAAGTGGATAAAGTTGGACATGCTAACATATCCAACTTTATATAAAGAGCTGGGCAATAATATAGTTACATTTTGCAAGAAAAAATAAATAAAAATCAGGTATTTGAAATTTGCTATGGCTTTAGAGTTTACTGTATGTATATACATATATAAAGTTGAATATAATATCTATCCACATTTATATATAGAGCTGTGCGATCACAGCCACGATTTGCTATATAGTATATATTGCTTTACGTGAGTATACTGTATGTAGGCAGGTAAAGTTGAATGTACACAACTTTTAATATAATCACTGGGTGATAATATAGTTAATTTTTCAATGATAAACTTCTATGATTAACTTCCACAATTATACAAGGAACACCACTATTATGATGAACATCAAAGGTTTTAGAGATACTTTTGTATCCCTTTTCAGCTTTATGCAAATCAACAATTCTTCATCTTAGTTTTAGATGAAGATCTGGGGCCAGCTGTATAAACATACCAGCCATTACGGTGGTAAGACTGTATCTTAATTACTAGCATAGGTGTAATTTAGGGGTGGAACGGTTGGGACATGTTCCCACCACTTTTTGCCAGAGTCGATGTTGTCCCCACCACTTTTTGAAACATCTCGTGGCACGGATGTAATCTACCTAATTCAAATGAAACATCATCAGTTGCCTAGCAGAATATTCATTTCGTTAGTTTGTTAAATAAGAGGCGATCTGGAGCTGGAATGTGTTGTTTTTGAAATCATGCTGAGTATTCGTTGCTGCTGTTATGCTATTATGCTTGTGCACAGGGCCGTGCACAGGGGGGTGACCCGGTGGCTAGAGCCACTGCCCCTCTGCCCTCATCAGCTGAGGTGCCCACCTCGCTACCCATCCCCGCTAAAAGCGTTCTGTTATCCCTCCGCTAAAGATCCACCGATTCCGCGAATCCGCTCCGTGTTTTCCCACTCGCTCCTCAGCGTCACTCAGAGTCTGTGCCCTATCTGGAAAGCGGAGACGACAGTGTCGTTGCATTAACAGTATGCATTACAATCCACATTACAGACAGTGGTTGATCCGCAGAATTAGTAATTTGGTAGTTTGTTTTTGTATTTCTGTCGGTAATATTTTGCTCCTGGTCTTCTAATAGTGTTAACTTGTACAAAATCCACGTTTGGAAGAGAACTAGAATTCTTGTCTATTCAAATTTTTTTATCCGATCTGATCTAATATAAATAATACCAAATTTGCTGTTGATGGCACACTTTGTAGAAAAAAAAAATATATATAATAATATAAATTTCATATAATAACACATACGTTTTAATGAAAAGTGAAGATGCCTGAAATGTACATCTAATTCATGAAAATATTAAATAATAGCCCCGTTAATTTCAGTATTAAATTTAAAAACAATAACACCAGTAACAACATGCCACTTGGGGCCTTCTGTGCCAAATATGGCTGGGTCATCTTACCCCAAGGGTCTAATTTTATCTTTTTACTTCAAAATAAAAGCTATAACATTTACTCCACAAAACCAAAAACACTGTGTCCACAAATCCAAAATTAACAAATAGACACAAAAACTTTGATATTCAACATAATACAAATGTCATAGATCACTATTTTCGAGAGAGATCAAAACTGTTTTGACTGACTAAATCTCACAAATGTTGATATTCAGATGAAATGACAAAATTAAAAATAGCATAGTCATTCATCAAAAGTGCTGAGATGAGACTTTGTGTCATCTACGGTCATGAGAAAAAATTAGGGCTCAGAGAGTGAGGGAGAGCCCACTGAGCATCAGCCAAATCAGACAGTTACAGGCTGTCAGTAAAGGAATAGTAAGACAAAGATGGATAATTTCTATTGACTAGCACCCAATCCTCGCCCCCAACCCCACCCAAGTGCCCCTTTTTTTGGTTTGGGCCACTGCCCCTCAAAATGTCTGTGCACGGCCCTGCTTGTGCACACTGTCTTCACACAGACGAGCACCCAATATATCGCTTAACGCCGTTGCGGAGACTCTCTGTTCATTCGAGGGCAGATTAGAACCCAGAAGCTCTGACACGCTTAACAAAAGTTCTACCACCAGCCCATAAAGGCACACAAACAGTTAAAACGGATTTATGCATTTATTCACTGACATCGGGACTAACAATACAATATATTGTATTATAGTAGATTTTCAGGATGATCACGTTAAACATGACTTTTATGTCGATAAATTAAAGTGAATGTACTATTAAAATTAAACATGAATAATTGCACATACCTGATATAGCATTGTATTAGCAGCCCCGCCCCCCACACACACTCTCCTGTCCCACCCACTTTTTAAAACAAAGTTACGCCACTGAGTACTAGTATGACCAAATAGCGGTTAGTCAAGGGGCAAACAGTCTTACATGTTAGTATCAAATTAGACCAATCTATGTTTTTATGTAACTGACTTAAAACAGTTATGAACCGTCTTAAAGAAAGAAATGTGATGACTAACTTGTAAGACTAGTCTTAGCAGTTTATGCAACCGGCCCCAGATCAAACTGTATGACGAACTATATGATGAAACTATGATGAAAATAGTGTAATTTTTACATGAAACAAATTAATCATGGGTGATTCACTCACAGCAGCAGTGGGGAGTCTCTGCGTACAGGCCACAGGGAGGCGTAGTTTCCAATCAGTCTCTCCATCCAACTGATCAGTCCTCAGAAAACAGGAGCCTTTATGACAAAAAATCAGGGAAAAATGTCTAAATATACATGACCAAAAGTCAGTTTTTGGTTTAATACTCCTAAACATTGTTCCTGGAAACATTTTAAAACAGAACATTGTATTGTAATGTCTGTCTGGTGAACTCCAGAGGGCAGTGTGATGTAACATTTCTAACTCTGTTTTACTGAATAACTTAAAACCCACCACATGCAGTGCCTGAGATCATAAACCTTTAATGAAATGTGTTTGCAGCCAAAACTAAACTGTTAGTCAGGCAAACTATGCCAGTAAGCCTAAAGCTAGTACTGTCATTAGGACATGTCACCCACCCCCACTCATTTAAAGACATGTCGCTCTGCCATTCAACCCTGGACTCTTAATAATTGCCTAATGGTGTCCATCTGCGGGGCAGATAACAATGCTTCCCTTCCCGTAAAAATAACACATCAACTACTACTGGCAACTTCCACCCCCCGAAAAAAGGAAATCTCAGCCAGGCGGAATTCCAGCACAACCAGTGACCAAAAAATGTTTATCGGATCTATTTAGACCAATTAGTAGCTACTCATTTTTCCAAATTGACTAAAAACTTGCATTATAAACAATGCAAAACTATTTAGCAACCATCTAGAATACAACTACATCTTAATACTTTACTCCATTTTCTTACTCGGATGAAACACTGTCTTTTTTCGCTCCTGATGGCACTTTAAATTTGTTTGCCGTATCTATTTCTTTGATTTTCTGAGCTATTTTGCATGCCTTGATTTTCCTCTTGGCTGCCTTGAAATTTGAAAGACAAAAAGAATGTCATTCAAGATGGCATCAGTCCCAACACACGACGGAACATCCTGGAACATCATACTCTCATGCTACTCTAAATTATATTTAGTAAACAACACACTTATGACAATTAATGTCTGTCAACAATGATGTCAAATTAAATTGATAATGTGTCATCTAAATAATTACTGCATGGATTTAATGGAATAAATTAAAGAGTAACTGGTAATTAATAACTATGGGGTCTTTTTTACTATATAAATATAAATGTAATGGTAACACTTTAGTTTAGGGTCCAATTCTCACTATGAACTAGTTGCTTATTAGCATGCATATTACAAGGATATTGGCTGTTTATTAATACTTATAAAGCACATATTAATGACTTATTCTGAATGACCCTTAATACCTAAACTGAACAACTACCTTGCTAACTATTAATAAGCAGTAATTAGGAGTTTATTGAGGCAAAAGTCGTAGTTAATAGTGAGAATTGGACCCAAAACATATAAAATGTTCTGTTCAGTTTATTTGTGATTTTTTCATAATTGTCTTCTGTTTAATGAGTTTCTTATTCTTTTTTTTTTTAACTAAAAATAAAGATGAAATTAAATTTGCCCAATGTATGCATTGATATGTTTCTTAAACAAGCACGTACATGCCACCGGAAACAGACGTCTGGTCACCCTAATCTAAAGCAGTCAGTGTGTTCAAGAGAATTTCAAAAATCGCAATGCATGCCATCTTTCTGGGCAATTTCAGCGTAGCTCATTAAATGTCCGAGGTTTAGGCTAATCCCTCCATCTACATGCAGTTGCCCTCGCGGCCATGTCATTTCCCCTGCCCTTTTGTTTGGGAAGTTTGGATGAATGACCGACAGATGTTTACCATTTCTTTCAGAGGTCCTTAGGAAGATCATGTCAGCAGGAACACGCTGGTTCTATAAAGAGTTTGGAGGGAGAGATAGGGATTGGGGGGAGGAAGAGAAAGAGAAAAACAAGGTAAAAGATAAAAAAGTAAAGGCCCAAACTCAAGTATGTCGTCAGCAGCAGTCACCTTGGTTTAGTTGTACAAGTTCTATTTGGCTTTAATCTACTCAATTACCAGAATTTGACTGGTTTTAAGAGTACGGCCCGCAGCAAATCACTGGGTGGTGCCACTGTGGCAGCTCTGACCGCCAGTTCCACTCGGCCTGACCCTCGCTTCACTCCCAGCTCTGTTTGTAGTTATTAGAAGATGAATTCGCAACGCTATTAAACTCGGCAGATGTTTCAAAACATTGGACGTGACACCGATATATCAAACGTGGGCTACGCTTTTAATCAATTAGGCTTTTTCTATATGTAACCAATGACCCACATGCAACCTCTAAATATTAAACCCAATTGGATTTTCCACAGATTAGGGTTAGAAGATCAAACATATTACAGCAAGGTTCTGGTGAAATACAACGCTTGCCAGAAACCGCCAGAAAGCTGCTGACACGTTTGATGTATCGGAAACACTTTACAATAAGGTCTCATTTGTTAAAATTAATTAATGCATTAACTAACATGAACTAACAATGAGCGATACATTTGTTAACTAATGAAACCTTATTATAAATTGTTACCGATTTATCCAGTCGGAATAATTCAAGTACTTTAAAACCTGTGACATTTCACCCCAAAAATTAAAAAAATATTGATATACATTATATTGAAGATTAGTTTTTGCATTGTTCATGACAACCGATCATCCCCCCCCCCACCATTTTCATTACAGTAATGCAAAAATTGTATGTTTAACTTATATAATTTTTTTTAAAAAGTCATTAAAGTCATTTTTAATGTAATTTAGTAAAAAAATACTGTTCTAACAGTAACCTAATTAGAATAATATGAATTACAAACAAACTCAAAAGTAAATTCCAGAAGCTTTGAGACATTAATGAGAATTTGGTGGGGGAAAAAATGCCATGATGCATTTACTTTATGCAAAACATAGTATTACAATTATGAAATGCATTTTTTCAGGGTGAAAAGAATGTGATCTGGATCTTTTATAAGATTCATACATTAACTTCACTAATAATAAAAAAAAATGTTACTGTTTATTTTACAGTGCTTTTTTAACAAAACCAGATTGAGCACAGCATGTGTGAGTCGTCTTTCTGTGTAAAATCAACATTTTTAAGAAAATTGGCCTGGTGGGTAATTGGAGACTGCGGACGTGTCTCAAATTTCATGTTCTCAGACTTTGTAGGGGGAAACCAATTCCTTACAATAGGCTTCAGTCCGCATTGGAAAAAAGGCAACAGTTGAACAAAAGGCAACACTAAATACCAGAGTGTAATTAGGCAGGATTACTAATAACCAACCACTGGCCTCGGGTCACATGCTTCAGTCATTCAAAATGATTGACAGCTCTTTTCAGACTTTTTTCATCCACTGGTTAGTTTAATTAATAAATAAATACAATATGAATGTTCTATGTTGGATCTTTAGATCTCTTACCAAATTAAGCTCTAATGTGTTTTACATAGGAGAAAACATTAAATTTACCTTTTGAAAATGAACACTAAAGAACTATTTTCATTTTACATATGCATATAATGCTTGTTATGTCTTACTGCCCCACTCCGGGGTCAAATTTCGCTAATCTCAAGGGAAGGTAAACAGCTAAAGCATTGAGAGGTATGAGATGCAATTTGTCAAAAGATCTCAATTCCTAACAATGACTGAGCTGATTAGCAAACCAACCTTTTCAACAATGATAAGATCTCCAACCTGGATGCCACTACTTTTCACCTTCACAGTTCCTGCGGAGAGAGATAAAGAGAAAATCAAACTGATGCATTTAAAAAAAAAAAAAAAGTGTGATAATTGTGGCTGATGCATACAATGATCTCAAACAGCAATGCCCAAACTTTGAAAATACACTGAAAACTATAGCCAAATGCATACTTCAAAGCAAAAAACACCTAGAAATTTTTCAAATATATCCTGATATTTCCAGGTTCTCCATGACTGTGAGAATTCTGTTTATTCCTCATACATTGCGCATCAGAAAAGTTGTATAATCCCCCAATTCATTTACAACACAAACTTGCATAATAGGAATCAATGTAATAGAAAAAAAAAAAAACATCCATTCAACTATTGGAGGTTTCACCAGAGGTCGTAAATCTGCATATTTCATTGCAAACCTCCAGTGAAGATTCAAATATGTAAGCCTTCTTTAAGTCCCCATTCAGATTTTTCAAAAGCTCTGAGTACATATGAGATTTCCATTTGTTTTTAAACAATACCCTCCTATGCAGCTTTACAAGAGTTCTGTGAGAACGATCTCTCATTCCATTGAAAATGCACAGCTAAAATTGTTTGGAAAAGGTCAGGGACCTTTAACCCCTGTGGAGACCTTTACCAATGCATATGTAAGGCATTAGCACATATGTATATGTGCATTTTTTTGGAAATGAAAGGACACTTTTATTGCACTTAAGTTTCAATGCTTTATTTTTGCAGATTTATTTTATATTTTTAAATATTTATACTTGGTTTTGATTAATTCATCTTTCAATTTGACCTATCATCTACTTTTTTTTTTTTTGAAGAAACCAAAGTATGGCTTAGGTCACACCCCTACAGGTTACATTTTTAACTTCCAGAAACCGGGAAAAACTGGTGTTCTGCTCCGGGAGGTGTTACCTGCAACCATAAATCCCACACCCACATTTAATGGTGTGAGTCTATTAAAAAAAGTTGAGGGCCAGTTTAAATATGATGAACTTTGATGTTTTTCGTCCCTGTTGGTCTGGGCAGGGCAATCAGAAGCCCTCCCAGGTAGCTAGCAAATGCCCCAGCTCTGCTCCATGAGCTTTATATGGAGGCCGTTAGTGCTGAGCGTGCATACACCGAGTTTATGAGAGAAGAGAGCCTGCCAGATCAAAGGAAGGCGTGTGATGGAAACGACAGGAGGTTCTCTTCCTTTTTTACTGTCAGATGCTTTTCATCCCCCTGTATATAATACAATTTACATCCCTACTTCAAATTAAAGACAAACAGCAGTCTGCTTTATGGCTGAGGAATCTGCATAGTTTAGCAAGCCTCATCTACAAACCCGATTCCAAAAAAGTTGGGACACTGTACAAATTGTGAATAAAAAAGGAATGCAATAATTTACTAATCTCATAAACTTATATTTTATTCACAATAGAATATAGATAACATATCAAATGTTGAAAGTGAGACATTTTGAAATGTCATACCAAATATTGGCTCATTTTGGATTTCATGAGAGCTACACATTCCAAAAAAGTTGGGACAGGTAGCAATAAGAGACCAGAAAAGTTAAATGTACATATAAGGAACAGCTGGAGGACCAATTTGCAACTTATTAGGTCAATTGGCAACATGATTGGGTATAAAAAGAGCCTCTCAGAGTGGCAGTGTCTCTCAGAAGTCAAGATGGGCAGAGGATCACCAATTCCCCCAATGCTGTGGCGAAAAATAGTGGAGCAATATCAGAAAGGAGTTTCTCAGGGAAAAATTGTAAAGAGTTTGAAGTTATCATCATCTACAGTGCATAATATCATCCAAAGATTCAGAGAATCTGGAACAATCTCTGTGCGTAAGGGTCAAGGCCGGAAAACCATACTGGATGCCCGTGAGCTTCGGGCCCTTAGACGGCACTGCATCACATACAGGAATGCTACTGTAATGGAAATCACAACATGGGCTCAGGAATACTTCCAGAAAACATTGTCGGTGAACACAATCCACCGTGCCATTTGCCGTTGCCGGCTAAAACTCTATAGGTTAAAAAAGAAGCCATATCTAAACATGATCCAGAAGCGCAGGCGTTTTCTCTGGACCAAGGCTCATTTAAAATGGACTGTGGAAAAGTGGAAAACTGTTCTGTGGTCAGACGAATCAAAATTTGAAGTTCTTTTTGGAAAACTGGGACGCCATGTCATCCGGACTAAAGAGGACAAGGACAACCCAAGTTGTCATCAGCGCTCAGTTCAGAAGCCTGCATCTCTGATGGTATGGGGTTGCATGAGTGCGTGTGGCATGGGCAGCTTACACATCTGGAAAGGCACCATCAATGCTGAAAGGTATATCCAAGTTCTAGAACAACATATGCTCCCATCCAGACGTCGTCTCTTTCAGGGAAGACCTTTCATTTTCCAACATGACAATGCCAGACCACATACTGCATCAATTACAACATCATGGCTACGTAGAAGAAGGATCCGGGTACTGAAATGGCCAGCCTGCAGTCCAGATCTTTCACCCATAGAAAACATTTGGCGCATCATAAAGAGGAAGATGCGACAAAGAAGACCTAAGACAGTTGAGCAACTAGAAGCCTGTATTAGACAAGAATGGGACAACATTCCTATTCCTAAACTTGAGCAACTTGTCTCCTCAGTCCCCAGACGTTTGCAGACTGTTATAAAAAGAAGAGGGGATGCCACACAGTGGTAAACATGGCCTTGTCCCAACTTTTTTGAGATGTGTTGATGCCATGAAATTTAAAATCAACTTATTTTTCCTTTAAAATGATACATTTTCTCAGATTAAACATTTGATATGTCATCTATGTTGTGTTCTGAATAAAATATTGAAATTTGAAACTTCCACATCATTGCATTCTGTTTTTATTCACAATTTGTACAGTGTCCCAACTTTTTTGGAATTGGGTTTGTAAATAAAAAAGGCCCCATATTGATGCATTGTTGCTGTTTTTTTTGCATTTCATAGAGATAGGGATGGGACGATTACTGGTTTCACGATAAACCACGATAAAATGTACTGACTGTTAGTATTATCGTTTAAAATTGAATTATCATTAAAACCGTGTTTGATTATCGCGATTTTGAAAACTTGCGGTAAATCCTGTCCAGACGGCATCAGTCTGACGCAGGCGCAGCCGGAATGCCAGAAGGCAGTGAAAGCGCTCTGGAGATTTTTCAGCCTTCTAAAAGGAGTGGTCATATTTTGGCTTTTACAAAAGTCCTGAGGGAAACTCAATGGAGGATGGTCTCCCTGTCTGCAGAACATGCAAAAAGAAAGTCAAATCTGCCACGTCGTCTTCATGACCATCACACACTGTTGTATAGCACACGCAAGGCACATTAACTTTGACCTCAATACCAAAACTACGTCTGGGAAATATGATATTATGAATTGAAATTAACGTGAAGCTTCCATGAAGAAAAGTTTGCAGCAAGTGGCTTTGAGCCAAAGACAAACAAACAAGTTCAGACAAGACTAGGGTGACATTTAAGGGATAATAATGTATATTCATTGTACACTTATTACATAGATTTTTTTTTTTTTTTACCACATAAACAATTACGGGGACATATAGAATTAATGTTTTAAATCTTAATCGTTTATGAATCCATTTTGTACAGCGTACAGAACAATCGTCCAGACAAGATGATCACAACAATATTATAGTAGTATTAGTAGTAAAATCCTCTGATTTCATTTTCAATACAATCAAAAACGGAGACGCAAGATGACAAGTTGCATTTGAATGAAACGAGAGAGCGCGTCCGTTGTGATGCATGGATGTGCGCTGTTATAATGCGTTGCTATTGACAACGGTCATTATAAGGAAGGAAATGCCACAGAATAGAATCTTGCTTAAAAAAAGTGCACAGAGCTGCTTGTTTTATTTGTTGTTTGTTGATTTTCAAATATAAAACTTGTTGAAATGTTTTCAGTGTGTGCATCAGTTATTTTTGAACACTTTAATCTAATTTTAACAAAACCGTGATAATATTGATAATCGTGATAATTTGGGTCACTATAATCGTGATATTAAATTTTCATACCGTCTCATCCCTACATAGAGATTTCAAGGACATAGAAATTATATGGAAAAGTTTGCAAATTACTACTTCTAATTGACTTTCTACATTCACACTACAAAAATAAAATAAATTGTTAAAAAAAATCCCTATCTTTAACTAATTGCACAATTTCTTAAAGTGAGCAAATGTTTTATTATTCCATTTACAACACACTCCATTTCAGCTTTCACTGGCCAAGGCCCGCCCAACAGAACGTCAACCAAGTAAGCAACCAATCACAGTTTATTTTGTTCCGCATCACATTTAGGGGTGTGAAAATTTAAAGTTGGTGTCGCTACAATAACAATAAATTATTAATTCAAGAACATTGTGCAAGTGTACTGCAAAAATGGCGTTTGGCGTCACAACATTTTTTTTTTTTGCAGACGGTCTGTTAGGGAACGCGAAATGCGTCTCCCGGAAATCCTGTAGAATTTAATCCCGAAGTCTTTCCTATTTTGTATGCCTTATGCATCACACCAGGACTCGCAAAATTTCAAAATCAATGGTAGCCCTTCGGGCAGGCACTCTTCAGATTTTGGTAGCCCGAAATAAATTTAACTAGCCTGAATAAAAAAAAAAGACCAAAAACCAAAAAGCTGTGCTTTCTGCACATGCAATCTCTATCACTCTATCTATGCAAAAGTAAATTAAGTGATAACGACACTCTTTAAAGGGGGTAGCAGCACCTATTGTCTTTCACAAACATCAGAAGAAGAGAAGGCAAGGCGGATTCAGCCAGAAGAGAAGTAATCACACACACACACAAGCCAAATAACATTAGCATCGGCTAAACTTCACTGCGGACAAATCAGCATTATCAAAAACTTCTGTGATCTTATTTTTCCTTCAAATAACAAGTCAAGAGAGTGAACAATGTGAATCAAGGAAGGAATTTTATTTCACTATTTATGATAGCCCGTCGGGCTACACCTAGGCTACCGATTTTGCGAGCTCTGCGCATGTTCAGCCAACGGTCTCTGGCATCTGAGGCTGAGACTAATGAATCAATGTAAAAATTATATCCACTGCAAAAATAAAAATGTAATGTTGCACACTGCTATACTTTCACACAAAAACTCACAATATCCATAACATTTCCATATGTAAGAGAACGTTAAAGTTTTGCATCTACAACAAAGTAAAACAGAAACTGAACATTAAAATATATATATATATATATATAAGTATTCACAACGCTTCACTTTTTCCACATTTTGTTATGTTACATCTTTATTCCAAAATGGATTAAATTCATTATTTTTTTCCTCAACTCTACAAACAATACCCCATAATGACAATGTGAAAGAAGTTTGTTTGAAATCTTTGCACATTTACTAAAAATAAAAAACGCAAAAAAAAAAAATCAAACGTACATAAGTATTCACAGTCTTTGCTCGATACTTTGTTGAAGCACCTTTGGCACCAATTACAGCCTCAGGTCTTTTTGAGTATGATGCTACAAGCTTGGCACACCTATTTTTGGGCAGTTTCTCCCATTCTTCTTTGCTGGACCTCTCAAGCTCCATCAGGTTGGATGGGGAGCGTCGGTGCACAGCCATTTTCAGATCTCTCCAGAAATGTTCAATCGGGTTCAAGTCTGGGCTCTGGTTGGGCCACTCAAGGACATTCACAGAGTTGTCCCATAGCCACTTCTTTGTTATCTTGTCTGTGTGTTTAGGGTCGTTGTCCTGTTGGAAGATGAACCTTCGCCCCAGTCTGAGGTCCAGAGCGCTCTGGAGCAGGTTTTTATCAAGGATGTCTCTGTACATTGCTGCATTCATCTTTCCCTCGATCCTGACTAGTCTCACAGTTCCTGCCCTTGAAAAACATCCCCACAGCATGATGCTGCCACCACCATGCTTCACTGTAGGGATGATATTGGGCAGGTGATGAGCGGTGCCTGGTTTCCTCCAGACATGACGCTTGCCATTCAGGCCAAAGAGTTCAATCTTTGTTTCATCAGACCAGAGAATTTTGTTTCTCGTGTTCTGAGAGTCCTTCAAGTGCCTTTTGGCAAACACCAGGCGGGCTGTCATGTGCCGTCTGGCCACTCTACCATACAGGCCTGATTGGTGGAGTGCTGCAGAGATGGTTGTTCTTCTGGAAGGTTCTCCTCTCTCCACAGAGAAACGCTGGAGCTCTCTCAGTGTGACCATCGGGTTCTTGGTCATCCCCTGACTAAGGCCCTTCTCCCCCGATCACTCAGTTTGGCCGGGCGGCCAGCTCTAGGAAGAGTCCTGGTGGTTCCAAACTTCTTCCATTTACGGATGATGGAGGCCACTGTGCTCATTGGGACCTTCAACGCTGCAGAATTTTTTCTGTACCCTTTCCCAGACCTGTGCCTCGATTAAATCCTGTCTCGAAAGTCTACAGACAATTCCTTAGACTTCATGGCTTGGTTTGTGCTCTGACATGCACTGTTAACTGTGGAACCTTATATATACAGGTGTGTGCCTTTCCAAATTATGTCCAAACAACTGAATTTACTACAGGTGGACTCCAATCAAGTTGTTGAAACATCTCAACGATGATCAGTGGAAACAGGATGCACCTGAGCTCAATTTTGAGTGTCATGGCAAAGGCTGTGAATACTTATGTACATGTGATTTTTTTCGTTTTTTATTTTTAATAAATTTGATAAGATTTCAAACAAACTTCTTTCACATTTTCATTATGGGGTATTGTTTGTAGAATTGAGGAAAAATAATTATAAATTTAATCCATTTTGGAATAAGGCTGTAACATAAAATTTGGAAAAAGTGAAGCGCTGTGAATACTTTCTGGATGCACTGTATATATATATATACACATATTAGTGCTGGGGAAAAATGAATCGTGATTAATCGCATCCAAAATAAAAGTTTGTGTTTACATAATATATGTGTGTGTACTGTGTATAATTATTAAGAAAAATTTAAGAAAAATATGTTATATTTTTATAAATAAATTATAAGATAAATTATATACAGCATATACATGCAAATATTTCTTAAATATATACATACATGTGTGTGTATTTATACAGTGGGGAGAACAAGTATTTGATACACTGCCGATTTTGCAGGTTTTCCTACTTACAAAGCATGTAGAGGTCTGTAATTTTTATCATAGGTACACTTCAACTGTGAGAGACGGAATCTAAAACAAAAATCCATAAAATCACATTGTATGATTTTTAAATAATTAATTTGCATTTTATTGCATGACATAAGTATTTGATCACCTACCAACCAGTAAGAATTCCGGCTCTCACAGACCTGTTAGTTTTTCTTTAAGAAGCCCTCCTGTTCTCCACTCATTACCTGTATTAACTGCACCTGTTTGAACTCGTTACCTGTATAAAAGACACCTGTCCACACACTCAATCAAACAGACTCCAACTTCTCCACAATGGCCAAGACCAGAGAGCTGTGTAAGGACATCAGGGATAAAATTGTAGACCTGCACAAGGCTGGGATGGGCTACAGGACAATAGGCAAGCAGCTTGGTGAGAAGGCAACAACTGTTGGCGCAATTATTCGAAAATGGAAGAAGTTCAAGATGACGGTCAATCTCCCTCGGTCTGGGGCACCATGCAAGATCTCACCTCGTGGGCCTCAATGATCATGAGGAAGTTGAAAGATCAGCCCAGAACTTCACGGCAGGACCTGGTCAATGACCCGAAGAGAGCTGGGACAACACAGTCTCAAAGAAAACCATTAGTAACACACTACGCCGTCATGGATTAAAATCCTGCAGCCCACGCAAGGTCCCCCTGCTCAAGCCAGCGCATGTCCAGGCCCATCTGATGTTTGCCAATGACCATCTGGATGATCCAGAGGAGGAATGGGAAAAGGTAATGTGGTCTGATGAGACAAAAATAGAGCTTTTTGGTCTAAACTCCACTCGCCGTGTTTGGAGGAAGAAGAAGGATGAGTACAACCCCAAGAACACCATCCCAACCGTGAAGCACGGAGGTGGAAACATCATTCTTTGGGGATGCTTTTCTGCAAAGGGGACTGGACGACTGCACCGCATTGAGGGGAGGATGAATGGGGCCATGTATCGCGAGATCTTGGCCAACAACCTCCTTCCCTCAGTAAGAGCATTGAAGATGGGTCGTGGCTGGGTCTTCCAGCATGACAACGACCCCGAAACACACAGCCAGGGCATCTAAGGAGTGGCTCCGTAAGAAGCATCTCAAGGTCCTGGAGTGGCCTAGCCAGTCTCCAGACCTGAACCCAATAGAAAATCTTTGGAGGGAGCTGAAAGTCCGTGTTGCCCAGCGACAGCCCCGAAACCTGAAGGATCTGGAGAAGGTCTGTATGGAGGAGTGGGCCAAAATCCCTGCTGCAGTGTGTGCAAACCTGGTCAAGAACTACAGGAAACGTATGATCTCTGTAATTGCAAACAAAGGTTTCTGTACCAAATATTAAGTTCTGCTTTTCTGATGTATCAAATACTTGTGTCATGCAATAAAATGCAAATTAATTACTTAAAAATCATACAATGTGATTTTCTGGATTTTTGTTTTAGATTCCGTCACTCACAGTTGAAGTGTACCTATGATAAAAATTACAGACTTCTACATGCTTTGTAAGTGGGCAAACCTGCAAAATCGGCAGTGTATCAAATACTTGTTCTCCCCACTGTATATACATAATAATTATACACAGTACACACACATATATTATGTAAACACAAACTTTTATTTTGGATGCAATTAATCACGATTAATTTTTCTCCAGCACTAATATATATATATATATACATGTCAAAAAAAAGCCAATCCCAATCTGGGATTTGATTGCTCGTTGTAAATAGAGTTGTCAAACGTACCAGTACCAATCGATACTGAAAAAAAAAAGGTTGCCGGAAACAGCATTTATGCAGTACCAAGTATATTCAGTACCCGCTGATAGATGTTGCTTTCAAACCACTATCATTTGTTTGTGAGCACTCATCTGAGCAAAGGTTTCTATTTACAGTGTGTTTTTACAAGCGTTGAGCATTGTAGCCAATCACAATCATATCTGTTAAGGCGTGTGAATACAATGGCCTATCAGATGTGCTAGTCAGTAAGTTAGACAGAATCCGCTTAACACCACAAAACTACTCCAACACGGCTCCGGGGGGGGGGGGGGGGGGGGGGGGGGGGTCGATGAAAGCGAATCAATGGGGTTCTGTAAGAAAAATATCCATATTTAAAACTTTATACAGTAAAATATCTAGCTTCCGCCAGACCGCCTTCCATATTCAACTCACGAAGAAAGCGTAACCCCCCTGGAGCTGTGTGGAGTACGTTTATGATGGATGGATGTGCTTTTTTGAGCTTCAAACTTGTTGGCCCCGTTCACTGCCATTATAAAGCTTGGAAGCGTCAGGATATTTATTAATATAACTCTGATTGTATCCATCAGAAAGAAGAAAGTCATATACACCTAGGATGGCTTGAGGGTGAGTAAATCATGGAGTAATTTTCATTTTAAAGTGAACTAATCCTTTAACGCAAGCTTTATTATAACCAACAAAGAGTAAACACGTTGTAAATAAGCTTTTTTATTATAAGCTTTTATTTTCACGAGAGAGCAGAATTCAGTGAGTTTACACTTTAGAGATTGACAGCCTTAGGTGATTATAAACGGAGGGCTCTTCTCTTGCCTTCTGTTTATTAAAGTACTTAATTCATCAGTTTTTGCTCTGGTACTGAAATTGGTACCGAGAACCGCAAAATTTTACTTAAATTGGTAGTGACTACTGAAATACAAAACATTTGCAACACACATTTAGGCCTACATTACAAATCCATGCACACTGAATCAACCTAAAAGCCATTTAGGTCTACAACAAACAACAACAAAAACTTTCATTCATTGCTTATTCAACGTTCTATAATGCAAGAAAATAACTCGCATATGCGACCAAATTTCAAGAGATGCGACTAAAAATATCTTTAAATAGTCAATGGTTAGTAAATTGTACGATTACAGTCGCCTGTAATTGAGTTAGAGGCAAAAAAAATAAGTTTAGCGGAGATATAATTTCATTGCCTACTGAGCTTTACACACCGTCGTTTGGCTGAGAGCGCCCTCTGTCGTTTTCTCTCACACACGCGCACTCAACGTGAGAGAAAGAGAGAACACATGCCGGGCTTGTTGACTGAACTGTCACTGTCCCAATTGGACCAGAGCTGTGTCGTCATGAAAGTTTATCATTTGCACGCGTTTTTAAGCCTTGCCAATTTTTTTTTTTTGTGCACAAACTGCACAGCAGCGTCTGACAGCACGTGAATACTGAATTAAGATCTCTTTCACGTCTTTTTGCGCTTGAACAGACAATTCACACAAAATTATGTCTGTCTTGGCGAGTATCCAAGCAAACATAAGCCAAGTTTCCATCCACTTTTTCCACTGTTTTGTTATCGACAAAGTGAATATGCGTTAAAAAAAGATTGCGCAATTTGCTGTCTCCAGCCTGTTTCCATCCAACTGGCTTTTTACAGACAAAATGGTGTGTAATGACGTCATCCCTAAAAAAACGCATTGTCGCATAAGTTTTGTTGTATCGCTAAAACAATCTGCCCTAAAGTCGTTTCCATACATAATTTCACGTATATCGCAATTTATATCGTACGAGTGTAATGAGAAGATTGAAATTTACTGCTTACTATTTTCAGAATAATAGGCCTATTACTAAATGATGAAATATTAATCAGAAGATCACGGAGAAGTGGGACAGTTTGTCTGACAGGACTGCATGAACTGCCTTTGTGACGAAGCCATATTGTCCTCTATGCAACATTTTAGTATCTATAAAAAAGATTGGTACAGTAAAATGTTCGGTCATATAGAAACAATCTTTAACGTAAGCCTTGAACATGCAGTCAAGCCAATCGCGGTTTGACATGGCCGAGAACGCATGTCAGATCATTCAAACCAAAAGAAGTTATTCGTTCTGGTTTCAGAGTTCAATAATATCAAATCGATCAAAAACATCAAATCGCTGATAAAAAATTTTTTTCTCAGAGACAGATGCAGCTGTAACCTAAACGTTTTATTTGTGCAACCTATATTTAACTGTTTTTAAATAGTCTATCTTAACTGATGCCGTCAGTTCAATTCTAAAATTAGTTTAGAGCTTTTTCAACCGACTTCATTTATTTATTTATTTTTATTTGTTTGAGATAAAATTATTTTACATATTAATAAATTGTATTTATAAAATTATTTTATTAACAAGTGTCATGTTTGTGATTTTCATTTGTCAAGTAGCCAGATCCTGCCCATGAAATCGTGGTTTTATGGTATTAATTTTATTTAGTCAGATACAGACGTAACATGTTGTGTATTTTACCTTTCTTTGTGTCAGTATTAGAAACTCCAACAGCCTTCCTTCGTTTGACAGACGCCACATTTTTATTTTTCACGAGCTGCATTTTCAAGGCGCTATTTTCCTCATCCATTTTGAAACAAAATTTTATTATATTATTAAATTGTAGGCCCTATACATAAAATATTTTTTATTAACAAGTGTCATGTTTTTTTTTATATACTTCGTTATAACGTCCCGGGGCTATGTGTTTTCCCGATGGGCTACCAAAACGTATCACCGGCCTGCCCAACAGGCTATCTTAAATAGTGAAATAACATTCCTTTCTTGATGTGCGTAGTTCACTCTCTTGACTTGATATTTGAAGGAAAAATACAATCGCGGAAGTTTTGATCATGCTGATTTGTCTAACTCTGCAGTGAGGTGCGTGCGTGCGTGTGTGTGTTAGTGATGCACGGTTCGCGGTTATATCCACTGATCAGGCGTGCCAAGTAATAAAAAATAACATTCCAATTAATTGTGGGTGGATGAGAGATAAATCATTGTGTTTGTTTGATAAAGACATTTTGCGAGCCCTGTGGGTGAATCATTCCGGTTGCCGTTTTCCCACACACTTTCAAAACAATTCCTCACGTGTACTCACGAGGGAGCCGAAACTTATTATAATATGCAAAGCTTATCCAATCATAGCAGTGGGCGTTTACTTCCAAGTCTTCAGTGCGGCACGCCCATAAAAACCGAGCGTTCCATGAGAGAGGCTCAAAACCAGGGTAGAAAATAGCCTATTACTTATTCATTATGATGTTTTTGAATGTAAAAACCACGCGAACGTCATAAGTTGAACTCAGACAACAGTATAAAAAAATAAAAAAGCCAGTTCATGACCCCTTTAAAGTGACAGCAACCTAATATTCCTGCTGCTTTCTGTTTTTAATGTTAATTAAACAATAGACTCGCTGCAAAAATCACTCAATGCTCTTCACTTAATAACTTTTGTAACTTTAATAAGGATTCATCTATATTTCATTTATACAGTGAAGACTATGCAGTGTTATTTTACATTTGATTAGGCTGCTTCATTCAATTTCTGTACCTATTCGTATCTAACTTCTGTTAGATCTACCTGTAAAACCTGAAAAAGCACTGTTTATTTCATTTGCATTTTTGTTCTATTGTGTTTATTTGTGCTATTGCTTATAGTTTGATTATTTGTTCTTATTTTATTGAAGTTTAAATAAAAAAAAATTAAATAAGTTTTAATATTTTTTTTTTATTTGTTCTCATTTAAGTGCTCTTTTTTGTTTACTTGACTTTAATACTGTTTGATATTTATATTTAATATTATATTTATGTAGAATTTTCTCATTTGCACTGATCTTGCCTTCCATGTAAAAGGTCTGGCGAGTAAAATAAAAAATGTACTAGCCAATGGCGACTCAAGCTTAGAGGGTTGTTATTGCAACACATTTACATAACAAGTCCTTGAATAAGGAATCAAAAATTCACATTCAAATCTATACCAAACAATAAAACTTGAACGTACAAGTGAAATGTACAAAACCAGCAAATAATGGTCTCCAGCTGATTGTTCACTTCGCAACATTTACCACACACATTTAACTAACAAATCTACGCATAAGGAATCAGTTTCATTCAATGTCATCCAACTAAACCATCCAACAAATCTACAAAAAAACATCACAAACTCACTGGCACACACCATGCTTTATCAGTGGAAACAATAGTTTACCTCTTGTGGATAGTTTGCTGTAGATCTGTGAATTGACCTCTTTGTCTCGTAGGAAGCATCGTATTTCCTCAACAGCTTCCCTCACGATCGTAATAATCAAAACGAACCCCTGATGGAAAAAAGCAGAAAAATGTATTACAGTTTGACTGTGTAAACATTAGTATCAGGCCTATATATCATAACCAGACTGTATTCTGACTCACCAGAGGAACCCAGTATGTGTACAGGGCCCCTAATCTGAGCTCATTCACAAACTGTGAGCAGGCCAGCAGCAGAAAGTACAGGTTGAAGAAGTATTTGAACTGGTTAAACAACACCTGTAAAAACACAAACACATGGCGATGAGTAAAATAACAGTATTTGTGAACTGATACAAACATCATTTCATTTTAAACCAGATATGACATTATTTCACAGTTTGAACAAAACTTAGCAAAAGAGATTGTACTACGATATATACCATGGTACTGAAGATTTATACACTACCGTTCTAAAGTTTGGGGTCAGTATGATTTTTTTATGTTTTTGAAAAAAGTCTCACCAAGGAATTTATTTGCTTTAAAATATGTATTTGTATTAATATGTAATATGTATTAATATATTTTAATACAATAAAAACAGTAATATTGTGAAATATTATTACAATTTAAAATCTGTGTTTTCTATTTGAATATATTTTAAAATGTAATTTATTCCTGTGATCAAAGCTGAATTTTCAGCATCATCACTCCAGTCTTCAGTGTCACATGATCCTTCAAAAATCATTTAATATGCTGATTTGCTGCTCAAGAAACATTTATTATTATTATCATCATCATCAACAGTTGTGCTGCTTCATATTTTTGTGGAAATCGCGATATTTTTTTTTAGGATTATTTATTGAATAGAAATTTCAATAGAACAGCATTTATTTGAAAAATGAAATCTTGTGTAACATAATAAATGTCTTTACTGTCACTGTTAAATCAATTTCAAGTGTCCTTGTTGAATAAAAGTATAAATTTATATTAAAAAAAATTAATATTTTTTTGTTAGTGATATTAGGGGGTTCTCATGCAAACATTTTCAGATTCACTTCAACATATTTTCATTAACGATAAAACACATATAGGCTACAGTAGCAACCATTGTTCATCTAGAATGACATTTGTCAACTCTTGACAATGCAAACAGAGCTTAAAGTTTTTACATTAAACCACCTCGCTATATGGCAGAGTTCTACTAATTTACAAAACATTCAGAACTGAATTCTGATTATCATTTGTCCTTCAAATCATTCAAAATAACCAGAAGGCATTTGCAATGCAAAAATATTTTTTCCATACAGCAATCTGGTCAAGGTTGTTTTTAAAGTGGTGGCATTCGGCATGGCATGAGGAAAGGAGATTTTTACACTTTCAGCCATGAAAAGCAAGTGGTGCTTGTGCAAAACTCGCCGCTAAGATGCTAGGCCAGGGGTGTCCAATCCTGCTCCTGGAGGGCCACTGTCCTGCAGAGTTTAGCTTCAACCCTAATTAAACACACCTGAACCAGGTAATCATAGCTCTATCAGCTCCCTAGTTCAGTAGTCAGGGCACTGATCAGGGAGTCCATTTTAAGGCCTTGTCCACACTAATACGTTTTCGTTTGAAAACGCATCTTTTTCTCCCCGTTTTGGCCTTTCATCCACACTGAGACAGCGTTTATATTAACGAAAACTACGCTTTTTGAAAACGCTCTCCAAAGTGGATAAATTTGAGAACACTGTTTTCACGTTGTAGTGTGGACTGTGAAAACTGAGGTATTTGAAAACGATGACGCATGTTTAGTCATGTGACGCATATTGTACCGTTAGATATTCATGTTTATACCAGTTATGTGCTATTCACGTTTACACAGTTGCTAAGATGTTACTTTGCAGTTTGCACACTTCATATCACAGTCCTGCAAAGATGACAGAAAATTTACTTGCATTTGCTGTCCTGCGAAAAACATGAGAACAGCAGCGTTTTAGACCAAACATATAGTGGCGACTGAGTGCGGCCTGGACGCATCAGTGAATGGTGAGATATTTTGCTAAATAAAATGATCCTGCCAGAAGAATTGTGTGATTCCGTCTGTATCATCTCAGGGAGCTTTTATGAGGTTTTACGCATGCGCAGTTTGGTGAATTTAGCGTTTTCCAACGTTTCAGTGTGGACGAGAAACTTTTGAAAAACGCTTGTGTGGACAGAGAGCGTTTTGAAGCAAAAACGCCGCTTTCAAATGTATCTGGATTAATGTAGATGTACCCTAAGGCCTGTCTCAATTGCAAAATCCTTCCAGGGCACTGAAACGTTCTCTCCCTAAAAAGTCCCACAATGCACCATGAAAACCATCCGTGAAAAAGCATCGATGCTCGCTATTTTCCCTTAATGGAAGCTCTGAAGCGCAAAAATTAAATCACGAGAGCCAACTCACTACACAGGACACGCGATAGATGTTTTTAAAAATATAAACCATTATTTAATTATATTTCAGCATTTAAACTCGTGGCGAGTTTACCTGTGTACAAGTACGAGTCAAAAGAACTCGCATACTAACGAAGTATACTTTTGGCTTAAGAATTCAAAATATTGTTACTGGCCAACTGACGACTGACACAGTGTTAATTTTAGGCCCTGGTTGCATGTATATGTAACAAGCAAAGTATTTATCATAATGTACTTTAAATAACATTAAAACATAATGTCAGAAAGATATCAGCTCTGCTGTTGTTCATAAATACCAGTAGTGATGTTGTACAATGAGGATGTTGTCACGTCGCCGGAAATAGTCATCAGTGTCCCAATGAGTAGTGAGCCAGCGTCCTTACTATCCTTACCAGTGCCCAAATTTATTTTCGTTATTCGTTCAGTTTAATTAAAATGAGCTAAAGTAACTTAATTTTTTAACATTTTGTCACAACTTAATTTAATTGTGTTCAATCAATCTAATATATTTAAAACTGAAGTTTACTTAAGCAATTTGTGTTAAAACTGCATGAATCATTTTTGTTGACACAACTAACTGGGCAGTGGATCTGTAGTTCCCAGCATGCTTTGCAAGGGCCTGCATTAGGAGAGTAAATTTAGGGATTAAAGTGTTATTTTATGTGTTTTTCAGTAAAGGGAAAGATGTTGTTAGTTAATGTTAGTTAATGTTTAACGTTCAGTTATGTTGGACATTTAGAGGAGTTTCTGTAATGTTTTTGAATTTTGTGGTTACCATTATGCAGAAGAGTGTGCGTCTGTGTTTAGGCTGTGGGTACTCCGTGATCTATGCTAGTGTCTGGAGTGACACCAGTCTTTTCTTATTTGTTCATTATGTACATTGTGTATAATGATGAATGAAACTGCTTATAATTGATTTTCCAATTAAATGTTTTAATTTAAGTTTGACAAGTATAAAAAAAGTCATTTTATAAATATATAAACATTATTTAAACTGTATTTGATCAAATTGAGTTGGACCAACTCAATTGCGTTGTCCTAAATTGAGTTGGACCAACTCAATTAGATTTCATTTCATGAATTTGTTTTTTATGAGTTGGGGCTACACATATTTATTGGATGGAAAACCTGCCCTCAATTAAATTGATTTTGTCCAATGAATTATTTTTTTGAGTGTACTGATTCATGGGCTTGGGAGCTAGGGAGCTGATTGAGACACATCCAAGCTCTTACTAGGCACACTAGAAACTTCCGGGCAGGTGTGTGAGCCAAGTTGAAGCTAAACTCTGCAGAACAGTGGCCCTTCAGGACCGAGTTTGGACAACCCTGTGTTAGAGTGTATTGGATGGTGGCCAAGGCATTGCTACACTAGCCACTTTTCCACTCAGGCCAAACAGTTCTCTTTGCTTAACCGTTCCATTCCGTGCCAACCCGGATATGGTTTCATTTTCCACTGTGGGGCTGATAACGGAGCTCTCTGGAATGTAATACAAATGCGTCAGTTGTTGCCTTGGTAATTAGTAATTACTATTCTAAGAACCGTTCGGCCCGACGGTGGAAAAGCAGCTACTGATGTTCTAGGTGTTCTACGGTTGCTAGGGAGATCTGGGTGGTTGCTAGGATGTGACTAGATGGTTGCTTACTGGTCACAGTCAATATTAAAGACTTTTATGAAAGTCTTTGGCATTGATTAAAATCAACACTGATCAAAAATTAAATAGGACACCTCTCCTCTACAAGCTGCAATATTTCTGAATGTTTAACACTTGGATTTAGTTTTTCAAAAGGAAGAAAATACAGGAAATCCTACAATATTAGCCTCGATGTTTTAAACGTGTCATGGGCAACTCTGTTAACCACCAGAGCAATCAATGAACACGTTGAGCAACATAAACCATTGCTCAACACGTTCTTAAATGACTCTGGTGGTTAACACCAACTTCTCTCTGAGCATTTGTAGTCACTTACCCCTGGCAGGAAGGTAAAGAAATTGTATTTCTGGTTGTTTATGACATTTCTTGGGTATCTCTGCTCTCTCTTTTCCGGATGGCCCAACCACACGGTCCGCGGACGGAAATCTCCCCCTCCGCAGCATCTGGACCATGGGCAGCACCTAAATATACAACGACATTCAATTAATATGGAAATGTATAGAAAGTACTTTGTGACCCTTTAACAGAAAGAAACTTCACATACATATGCTGGAATTTCACTGCAGCCACAGAAATACTTTCAAGCAAGCAACAAAACCATGTCAGTAAATATTAGCTCTCACAGTCTGCCTCCTACCTACACCTTCATCAAACAACCTCTTATCAAGAATGATAGCTATATATTGGGTATTGTACTTCCTTACAGATGACAGTTTTGCATTTAACAGACATATATATATATATATATGGGGCGTTTCCTCTGAGGAGGCAAGGGAGGCAGTGCCTCCTCAAAAAATTGGATGACAAAATAATCCATATTACAAAAATAAAACAACGCAAATAATACAAATTGTGACATTAAAAAGTGTATAAATTACTGTTTTTTCTAAAGTTACAGTGTTCAACAGCGACCCCAGCAGGTAAGTTACAGCAGGAGTCTGCGTCTCTCTTGCCTCCCCTGAGTCCATTGAGTTTTAATAGACCCCCTAAAGCGTAATTGAGAATGAATGGGGATGAATGGAAAGTCATGTGAGAGTAGGCAATGCCTCCATCCCGCTATGATTGGATATGATTGGTTTGTCCGTGTTCTGAGTTTGCAAATCAGTCAAAAATGCTGGTTAATAGGAAGACTAATTAAAAAATAAGTAAACAGCTCAGCCACTTAGATATCACCACTTTATGTCATGTCAGAATCAAACTTAAAATGGCCTGAAAACATGATGACTGTGAGGGTTTTTTAGTGAGCAATCAGCTTGGTGAAATTAAAGACACCCCATTTTTAAATCCCTATGGTCTGGAACCTTCTTATTTGTCTGAACTTTTAAACTTAAAGCCGGGCAGATACTTGTGGTCCACTAACAATAATACTCTGTCCCATCCCAGATGAAGGTTGAAGTAGAGACGTGACCACGTGTTTGCAGTTGCGGGACCTAGGCTATGGAATAGTCTACCTTTATCTCTGAGATCCCTATCTTCTGTACATGAGTTTAAACTTAAGTTAAAGGAATCGTTCACCCAAAAAAACAAAAATTCTGTCATCATTTACTCACCCTCATGTTGTTCCAAACCGGTATGAATTTCTTTCTTCTGCTGAACACAAAAAATGATATTTTGAAGAATGTCGGTAAGCAAACAGCTGATGGACCCCATTGACTTAGGCTACATAGTATTTTTTTCCCTACTATGGAAGTCAAAGGTCCATCAACTGCTTAGTTCCCCATATTCTTCAAAATATCATCTTTTGTGCTCAGCAAAAGAAACTCATACAAGCTTGGAACAACTTACGGGTGAGTAAATGATGACAGAATTTTCATTTTTGGGTGAACTATCCCTTTAAAGGCATATCTTTTATCTGGGCATTTAACTCAACATAAACTATGTTTTTTTATTTATTTATGTGTTATTTATATTATGGTCCATGTCCAAACAACATGTTGGTACTATGGTGCTTTTCTGCAAGCCACCGCAGCAATATAGTGGCATCAATGGCTATTTTATTTCTAAGGGCCATTATATATAGCCAAGCATTATATTGCAATAAAAGCTTGATCTGGGTGCCTAGTCTCGCCAATCTTCACAAACGGCCTTGCAAAAAACGTGCTGTCAAAAAGAGCATGACGGAATACATAAGGAGAAATATTGTGACATCCTTGACAACAATTCACCTGTGTCCCGGAACAAGGATGTGCACTTGTCTCTCCTATAATATCAAGACGCTAAATTCGCTTAGACGACATCTTCATGGAGAATATTCAATGATATACAAAATAAATAAAGAGCTACTAGTGTCATGTCGCGATATAATGTCGTTATCAACATTATTTTTGCGGGTTACGGGTTGCTGGGCTGTTAGCCACTATGCTATCTCACATACATCGCCCATAAACAAGCCTCCATTTTCCAGCCGACGCGATTTCACGTTGATTTAACGTCGTTTCATGCTCTTACCCGTCTCTTCGTTTGTTGTCATGTCGTTTTTTGTGTCGGACGGGCTGCAGCGGAATGTTGTCCGTCATTGTTGTCCGCAGTAGAGCAGACGTCGCCCGCTCGCTGGGCGGAGGCTGATGGGTTGGGCTGCGCGTTCAGCATGATGGGACACATCCAGATCAGCACACTGGTCTACGTGGTTTAGCTATCTGTTTATCATTATGCCTTCTTTTTTTATTTAATATTACTCAAACTATGTGCTTGCTTCTATACTTGTTTCAGCATATTAGTATGCCATTCCAAACATATCCTATGTTTTCAGCTTAGATGAACTGACACATATGACTAAAATTTGACAAGTGTAACTTCTATTAAAGTGATAGTTCACCCAAAAAGTTAAATTCTGTCATTTTAATTTTTGGGTGAGCTATCCCTTTAACAAAGAAATAGGACAACATACATAAATCATGGTATTCTTCGAAAAACCTTAGAGTACAGTGTCTTTAATAGTCCCTTACAGAAACACTCAAAAAGTACTTGTTTTATACTTGTTTAAATAATAGTTGCACTGTATTTCTACCTTTTTACATTTTAAAGTGCCATAGCACCATCACAATACTTTTTTTGTAAGCGAATTGGTAACCAATTCAGTACGTAACACAAAATTCAGTATGGTTTCAATGTGTTTGATATTTAACACCACAGTGTTCTTTAAAGCAACACCATGATACCGACAGCACTTTTGTAAAGGAATCCATCCACTAGATGATCACTGAGACTGTCCTTAAGTAATCTATTTGGCCCAAAAAAAAAAAAAAAATTCTATAAAGTATTCCTCATATTCTATTATCCACCTTGGTGTCCTCAAGTGTCTTTTTTTCCTGAAACCGTAATGACTGCATGTGGATTTAATTACAACAACATTTTGGAAAAGTCATCCTTGGTTTTATTCTCAAAAATATCAGAACGGAAGAAACAAAAAGCAAACATTTACAAAAGTCTACACTGTAAACAAGCCTAAAACAGACTCAACATTTGAACAATCATACAGACATGACCCCATTTAACCAAGATCAGACACCACCTTTTTTACATCTAGGGAAAAAAAAAAAAGGCACAACTTGGTAAATGCATATTAGAAAGAGAATTTACAGGAGGAGTCTGCCTATTCTGAACAAGTGTTGTGCAAAGTGTCTGGCGATACATTCATTATATTACAGAAATCAGCAGGTTATGGGGGCACAAGGCAACCATAACTCCAAACACAATGCAAAAAAAAAAAAAAAAAAAAAACGACATCTAAATGAGGTAGAAATTTGACCAGCATAAAGTTATGGTTTAGATACTCTGCGTGCATACACACAAAAGTTAATTCCTTTCACCCAAGATTGCATGGCTACAATCGCAAAACATGTCCAAACAATCAATACACATTTGGGTGTAAACCATGACTTTCCTGGAATAAGAATGACTGCAGATTCGTTCTGGGACAAGATATACATGCCTGCTTAGCACATACGTATAAAATGCATGGTAAATGGAAAATTTACAGAATTCTAAAACTCAGTGGATCTTAAAACGGCAGCAAGCGAGTGATTTCTGAATGATGAGTCCAAGAGACAAAAAGTTCAGAGTAAATAGCATAAGCTTGGTTTATATCAGATCTTAGCAGAATGAGGAAAAATAAAGTGCAAGGAATGATTAGGCATTTCAGTATTATACTGGCCTTTTGAACTCCTATCAAAGGTCTCAAATGAAAGCGGCTCAATCCAATATTTGATAAGGACCACTGAAAGCAAGAAAACAATTCTCCAATTAAAAAAGTAACTTCTTGAAAAAGCTACAGCTAAATGCAAAAATATAGCATATATTGGTCTAAATAAAAGATGAAATCCAAAAAGCCTTTATTACAATCCTGTGGTGTCTTTTGTGAGGGGGGGGGGCAACTCCAAGACAGGCACTTAGCGAAATCATTTTTGGTATTAAGCGCAGATAGAAACTATATTGAGAGTCAAAAATTCATAATAACTTAGTGAAATCCAGTTTCAAAACAAACATCTATACTATTACTACTCACTATGTCCATCAATGAAACTGCAGATTCAGTAGATTGTGTGGAATGGTCAATTAAATTTTTCTAGGCACGTATTCCACAAACACCTTTGCTGTATGGCATCTATGCCATTTTTGTGACTAATGAACTTAAATTGAACGCAACTAAGAACAGGACCATGAGACGTCAAGCAGAGATGAACAAGATGTTAACTGTTAAAACATTGAGATCTCGGGTCACCTGTGGCGGAGATCCTCCTGAGGGTCATAGAGCTGAGCCCAATGTAACTCAAAAGAGTGTCCTATCACTAATGAGACTGCTCTGGAATAAAGCTATTTCAAGTAAGACTTACATTCAACTTCTAGAAACAAAATTGACAAAATACCCGCATATATTACAGAGAAAGAAAAGGGGAAAAAAAATAAAAATAAAAAAAAAATAACTACAGTAGTTAGATCAGATTCAATTAGAAGTAATCGCTAGCATGTAAGGGTCCAAAACGGAAGGCATTGCCCATTTTAAGTTATAGGCTCATTTAACAAGGGCATGTAACATTTGCAACTTCTTAAAAGCAATCTTACACACATGAATAGATTGTACCAACTAAGGACTGAATTAATAAATAGCCCAGTTTCTAACATTTCAGCAGGCTCATAAGCCAATCAGCACAATGCAGACTGTCGATTGGGAACATTTGTCTGTAGTCCTTTCTAATTCACTTTACCCTCCTCCATAAAATGTGGAAACTTTGCTAAGCTTTCAGAGCCGTTCTTTTCCATTTCTGCAACTGTGCCAGGGATGCCCATCTGAGAGGACTCCATCTTGGTTATTCCCCCAGTAGAGCCCACTAAAGGACCTCCAGCGAGACTTCCCTGTAAAGGGATGCCACCATTTTGGATGACTGAAATCTCATTGGTCTTCATGGTCAGCCCATTTGTGAAGGCAGCAGCGTACTGGTTCCACACCGATGGGTCGAAATTAATCGGTGGGGGAATCAAATCTTTTGGAGGTGGCAGCATGTCTGGTATCATCTTGGACTCGGCACCCATGGCCATCAAAGCCATTGGGTTATCCAATGAGAGGCGCTGACCTCGCCTTGCTGTATTATTCCACATGTGTGTCCCAACATGGACCTGTAAAATATAAAAGAAGAGTTCATGAGACTTACTGCGGTATACACAGGGTGTTTGATTTTCAATTCACTTAAAAAGACAGAAGCCAAAGCAAAGACAACATTACCTTGAGGTTTCCCTTTGTTGTGAAAGCTCTGCCACAAATTGTGCACGCGAACGGCTTCTCGCCCGTGTGTGTACGTTCATGGATTTGCAGGGCACTGGCAGATGAAAAGTTTTTCCCACAGATGTTGCAGAGATGTTGTTTGGTGGACCGACGAGAAGCACTAGAAGTAGCAGGAGGAGTAGCAGCTCCTTGAGGCAGCTGGGAGCTGTACAGGTTGTGGCCACCCATGGGAGTCTCGGGAGGGATCTGCATCTCCAGTTTGACCAGACTTGGAGGCACCCTCATGAATGATAACTGACTAGAACCTAAGAGAGAAGAACAAAATGATTACTTTGGCAAAACATCAAGAGGAAATGTCAGTTAAGCATGTTGAAGTGAACAAAACGTACCATAGTCGCCATTGGAGAAGGACAAGCCCGGCTCCTCTTTGATGGGTTTTGGAGCAAAACCTGAGGTCAAGTCCAGTGCTCCATTGTTTTCACTAAAATCTTGAGGTGCATCAGAGTCTGGTCTGGATTTAACACCATCGTCTGGGTTTGTGTATTCTGGGGATTTTGGCTGACCATTACTTAGGGGAACGTCTATAGGGGACGAAGAGTGAAAGGACACAGAATCTGACACAGCCGGACTGCGGCCATTCTTGTAATCCATTTCCCCAGACCCTGACGGGGAATCTTTCAGCCCGCTATCGCTCTCTGAAGCAGTGCTGCTTTGCCGTTGAAGGTTCAGTGCAGAGGTGAGGCTCTTCATGTGGTTCTCCAGAGCAGCGATGCCTGTAAACATAGATGGTGGACCTTGGAAAGCCTGATCGTCTTTGGCGTTGGGCTGGGGCTCTGTAGAGTTGTTTAGCTTCTCCAGATTGTCCAAATCAAAGTCTTGCTCTTCCATACTCTCTTCATGCCCATTGGAGTCAATGTTCTTATCCTCTATCATGCTAGCATCCAGTGCTTCCGGGCTTTCAAACTGACTCTCTGGCAGAGGGGTGTTGGGAATCTGGCCGCCCATGTGCATACGAATATGCTGCTGGAGGACGACTGCATTGGTGAACTTCTTATGACAAATTGGGCAAGAGTGTTGCATCTTAAGAGGAGTGTTGGCCCTATGAACGCCATAATGAGCTTTAAGGTTGCCCTTGGTGGAGAAAGCCCTGCCACAGATTTTGCATTTGTATGGTCGCTCACCAGTGTGTGTGCGGTAATGCATTTTGAGGGAACTTTGGCAGCTCAGCACTCGGTGGCAAATAACACATTCATTGGGGTCATTTGTCCTCTTCTCCAAGCCATCTACCATTTGCTGAAGCTTTGCAGTACCAGAGCCATTTTCGCCAGATAGACTGTTACCATTTATGTGGTGCAATCCAGCCAGGGCATCCGAGGAATCTTTGCTCTGATCCAGTCCCGCCATCTCCTGACCGAACATGCTGGAAGAAATGGATGCACCGTCACTGCCAGATGAAGGCGGCCTCTGGGAGTAGATGTCTCCACCTACTGGAATATCAAATGATGGCTTGAATGCTTGGAGCACTGGTGGATGGAGACCTGTCGAAGGAAGCCCCAAAACTGGTTTGGTGTCACCAAAATTATTTTCCTCCATGGGGGGCAAAGACATGCCATAAGGGATGCCATTGTTTGTAGGCATATTGTCCAGGTGTTCTGGTACGGGATGTGGATTCATCTTAATGTGTGGGTATTTTTCTTTGTGCCTCTGGAAATGCACTTTGAGGTTTCCTTTAGTTGTGAAACGGTTTCCACAGATGTTACATTTATAAGGCCTTTCACCAGTGTGTGAGCGCAAGTGGATTTGTAGGGCGCTGTCATTTCCAAATGTTTTCCCACAGAACTTGCATTTGTGCTTGAGCATGTGTTCGCCAGAGCCATTTTTCAACTCTGGCATCACAGGGACCTTATTTTTTGCCTTTTTAGAGGGATCCATGCTTGCTGCAAGGGTATTAAAGGGACTCTGTAATCCCATGACCCCTGGAGATTGCGGAAGCAGTGCTGGAAGTCGGCTAGCTAAATCAGGGAGTCCTTTAATGTCTGCTTTTAAGGGCATTGAGCCCAAACCTCCAGCGAGGGATGAGGGGATGGTGGTGGATTGAGGTAGTTTTGCTTGTTTCAAGGCTTCCAAGGATAAATTCTGGGAGCCCGTACGTTTGCCAATGAGGGCAGCTGCGGCCGAGAGCTGCTGTGATAAATGTGCACCCAATGCTTTCAGTGGATCTACAGCAGCGCCCACTGCGGAGTGGAGACTCTGAGGTGCCATCATGGCCACTTGGATGCGTATCTGCTCAGTTAGCTGAATCTGCTGCAGTTGCTGCTGCTGGAGACTGACCAGCTGTTCCAAGATCATGGGGATTGCAAGAATGGCATCTTGGTGTGGTTGCGGGGGTGGAGACTTCTGATTGGACGAATTGGATGAGTGTTGTGTTACAGCAACTTTGGTAGCAGCCATGGACTCAAGAGTCACGTTAGAGTCTTGCATTTTGGAAGATGCCGAGTACCCCATGTCTGGACTGCCAGACACATGTTGATCGTGATTTGAGGGGTCATCCTGGTTCAGCATGAGCTCTCCTTCCATCATTTCATCAGATTCTGTGCTCTGCTTTGAATGCAAATTACTGGTAGACTGATCGTCATGATCACCCAGGAAATCACCCGGAGAACGCTGGGAGAACTCAGAGGGCACTTCACTCCCGTCACCATCTTTCATGATCACTACCTGCTGACTCTTGGTGCAACTTCTCTCATGTTCAAGAAATTCAGCCTCATCGAAGAACTCAGCGCAACATTTGTCGCAAACCCGTGTCTCCTCTGAACGTCGCCGCTTAGCCTCATTGCCATTCTCTTCACTACGACCGCTGTGCAAGATCCCTGCAACAAAAAGACAGTTGAAGACATGACTTATTTTTAATAATTTGCTGTAAATAAGGAACACAAATATGTTATTAGTACTCACTTGCCAATTAAAGTTACAGAGAAGTCATCTACTTCTATTTATATTCTGAAATAACGAATTAAGTCACATTTGGATATTTTTACTGCATAACAAATGCTTAATATTGCTCACCCCTGGATTCACAGACAAGGATTAAGCTAGTCCCAGACTAAAATGCATGTTTGAGCGGTTTTAGCTGAAAGCAACTTGCAATGACATACCTTAAAATATGTCAGTGCCATTGTTTTGTCTCAAGATGCACACCAGTAATGAGTTTTTTTCTAAGGCAGGTTTATAAAAAGCTATTATGGCCCGATTTCACAGACAGGGATTAGACTAAACCAGAATTAAGCCCTAGTTCAGTTAGGGCATTTAAGTATATTTTATAAACATGCCTTTAAAAAAAACTGGTGTGCATCTTGAAACAAAACAATGGCACTGACATATTTTAAGGTATGTAATTGCAAGTTGCTTTCAGTTAAAACCGTTCAAACATGCATTTTAGTCTGTGACTAGCTTAATCCTTGCCTGTGAAATCGAGGGTAAATGTCCTAATTAAATTAAGGCCTAATACTGGCTTAATCTAAGCCCTGTCTGTAAAACCAGGCCTCAAATTGCTTTTATAAGCAGTCACATACACAACTTTTCAGTTATGGAGTTCCACCAGACGAGGGCAGCATTTACAGCACGTACAAAAAGAAACCCAAATCTTACTAGAAAATAGATTTACCAATACAAGAGATTAACTTGCACTCAAAAACTTCACCCTCCTCCAACAGTTCTTGCATTTCTCAAGCAAATAAAATGCATATGGCTCAAAAACAAAATGCACAGCATATGCTTAGCTGATGTTCAAGTAATTAACATACAAATGCTGTTAGGCAGTCCTAATAAATTAATTTTAATAAAAATGCTGATAAAAATCCACTCTAAAAGGAGCCAGTCGGTAATTCGTATAGCAGAAAATGCGAGGCAAATTAAATTAGGCTGCAGCACCATTAGGGAGGTCTTTTAACAGGGCCATTGTTAAATGCAAATTTCATCTCTCATGAATGGGAAAGACCACCTGTTAACATTCTGACAGCGAAACTGGACAAGTTAATTGTTCACTAAACAACTTAAATAGCTAAATAAATAAATAAAAAGAGTTGCATTGTTCTCAGAGCTAGTGGAAAACCAAACACCTCCTTTTGAAATGAAGCAAACCTATTTTTAATTTATCATAAATAAATTAAAAATAGTTTGATAGATGATTCACTTTCAAAAACTGGACAAAAAGCCAGTCTTGATTGCATGTTAATTTTCTAACAAGCAGTGGAAGTACAATCAAACACTAAAAGGACTTGATTTAAGCAAAATGTGCCAGAAATTAATCATGTTTCAAACCATGTGTTTAGGGTTGGACGGATAAATTGTACCCCCTGCGCGTTAAATCAGCTCACCACAAGGGGGCGTTTGATCAATGTACAAGGGCTACAATGTCCCTTTACTGATAGTGTTATACTGATTGTACCTTAACTGAAAGGGAATTCCACATGCAATATTGTATAACTCAACTGGCTGAGATTAAAGTTAACTTTAAACAAACAGGGCAAATAAAGCCAAATCCTCGGTCAATATATTAGTTCCACACATCTATACCAAATTTACTTTAAGAATAACCACATTTAGGTAGGTCGTGGATAAGTCACGTAGATGTGGTTTACATTTACACCCCCATTGCACACAACTTCATTTCCAACCCCCATCCACATCTCCATATGCGACCAAAAGAAACTGTGGGGGATTTATTGCTTTGTGGTCAAGCTTGTTCGCGACTCACATTTCATGCCGACCTGTTGAGCACCTTTGTTTAACAGTGGTCAGTGATACCAGAACGCCACATCAAATATTAACACACGAGCATAGACTGGAATATACACGCCAGTCATACAGATGATCGAAGCAAAAACAAAATATAGGCTATATTTATCATTTTGTCCTTCAAAGTTCAAATAGCACATTCTCTCAGAAATTAAACTATAATAGACACCCATCAAAGCGCAACACTAAATACGCTAGAAAACAAGAAGCCGCTGACTCGAAGAATGTAAAACGCAAAACGTCGATGAATATTAACGATTTCGTAAATACATTAGTCTAGCAAAAATATTAACCAGCAAACTAAACAAAAATAAATCAAACTGCGTGTTTTCTTCGGCTGAGTTAAACCGCGCTGGTCGCGCTAAAGTTTGTTTACATATTTATAACGAATTTGATGTATACAGCAACTTTTTTAATTCATAAAACCAGTCAGTCAATCTAAAGGCTTGTGATCCCATTTAGGTCCAATTACATAATTCAGATATGAAATTAAACATATAGTGTACAGTACGCGAACACATAAATATAAACAAAGTTCCCATTAGTTTTTGTCGCTTCAAACTTACCATTTTCTGTTGAAGAGGGCTCGTCTGAATTGATATGCTGTGGTTTGGATTGCTTGCGCCGCGACATGGTAACCTACAACCATCAGGGGCGAATAGTAAGACTATTTAGTCCCTCTCCTTTAGAAATTCTCCAGGTTGGGGGAAATTAGCCCCTCGAGTAGAAATGCGCATGTCAAAGTAATTATTATTATCAATAATGCATTGCGATTTATCATGCTCTTCTGACAGCTGATTGGCTCCGGTCCAAAGTGCTCGCGCATTATTCAAATGAGGCTTCATTGATGAGAAATGCAGAGTCGAGAGAAAGGGGGAGGAGATGTGTGAGAGAGAGAGAGAGGGAGAGAGAGAGAGGGAGGGAAGGAAGCAAATGCGCAGGCGGGGAGAAAAAAAACTGTAATTATTTTAGAACAATTTTATTATTACAATCTGTTTCTTATACAACTATTATATAGATCTTAGCGTCTGAATGATTTTTTATTAAATTGTATTATTATTTCAGATATTTATATGGATCTTTGGGTGTCTCACTTTATGAAGTTATATCCTATTATATATTTAGCATGTATTATATACTTTATATGCATTATTTGATCATGAATTGTCTGATTTTTACAATATCTTATGTAAATATTTCGACTAAAATAGTTGTTTTATATTTGCTAATGTAGATGGACGTCCTCTATTCTAAATGAAGCCAACATGAACATTTATTTACAGTGTACATAAAGACAAATCTGCTTGTGCCTCTTCACTCTGTGATTTAAATATGGAAATTGCAACTGACATTAACCCCTCATCACATTAGACACAAAGATCTGCCTGTCACATTGTTCTGATATGTGTAATGTACAAATAAAGAGCAGACAAGTAAATATATGCAAATGTCGAGGGAGAAATGAGGGAAAAACTGCAGTTGTTTAGTTCATTCAAATGCAGTATGTAAAGCAATTGACTTACCTTATGTCAAAACACATGCATATGAGTATATTAGTTAGGAACGAATATATTTTGAGTGTGCCATTATGACGTTTTTTTTAAATTAATTATTAAAAAATATTAAATATTATGGGTATATATACAATATATATATATTGCATATATACCCATAATAATAATATTTAATATTTTTTAATAATTAATTAAATGTATATATGTGTGTATATATTTCATATATACACACCCATAATATTTTATATATATATGTTATATACAGAATATATATAGTTTATATAAATTAAAAAAAATAATAATAATATATATATATATATAGTGAGAGAGAGAGAGAGAGAGAGAGAGAGAGAGAGAGGCCTATGTGTGTGTGTGTATTTATATTGTTTAAAATGCATTTTTGTCCACAGTTCAAGTCATCACTATACATATAAATAAATAAAAAAAATTATATATGTGTGTGTGTAAATTTTTTAATAAAAATTAATTTAATAATAAATAATATTTATATATATATATATATATATATATAAAAATATAAATATATAATAATTATTTTATATATATATATACACACACACACACATATATATATAAATTATTATATATATTTATATTTATATATAAAAATATTATTTATAGTTATATAAAACAATTAAATGAATACAAAATTAAATAAATATATGTAAATATATATCTGTGTGTGAGTGTGAGTGTGAGTGTATAAAAAGCATATATATATATATATATATATATATGCCTATAAATTCTATATATATATATATGCTTTTTTCATATTATTTTCTCTGTTCTATTGACTTTTTCTCATAACATAATATTTGGAATTCACAATGTGCATATAAAAATGGTATTTCCATTACTAAAATGAAACAGATTAAAAATAATAAATAAAACATTGTAGCCTATTATGTTTTACTTGCTTTTTTATGATTATGATTTGTTGCTTAAGGGCTGCTTCAACAAGTAAGGCAAACTGGCCAAAATATTGCAATGCAAGACACAATGTACTGAAAGCTTCATTATTGTTTCTTTAATGATGTCACTAACTGCGTATAAAAATAAGCCCTGGTCAGCAGTCTTTGTTTGGGTCTGTTGTTTTTACTCAGGATGTGTCATGGATGCCATAGATGTTTATTAGATAAGGCGGCGCAGGAGTCATTTGCTGTGCTTGCACACACTGGATAAATTTGCCTATAAATTCTTTGCTTAGATTTTAATGCAAATGGACCGGCTTCCATCTTATTTAACACACACAAGCAGCCGTTTAGAGCCTTTAGAGCCGTTTAGAGTGCATTATGCGCTGCTTTTCACTGTATAATCTCAGTACATCAGATGTGTCAGTAACTGCTGTTAAAGCACGCACCAATTGGCACATCCTGTTCTGTCATGGACAGCTATGGTTTTGTAAATGTCCCAGCTCAGAATGAACAGAGATTTTTTTAAACCCCCGCTTCCCTCCTGCCTCCTTTTTTCATAAGGCAATGTGAGAACGGCAAGTGCTTTGAGGGTGTGAAAGAATTTATAGCTTTTCTCAAAAGAAGATAGGCCGTCACCCCCCACCCCGTCTCACTGTCAGCCGCGTATGCCTTACACTGCAGGAGATTGATGCCCCTAAACTTAATGGAGGGCCTCAGTGACTTAGGAGAACAGGAAGAGCGAATATTTTCAATCCATTTCCCCAATCCAGACATGTAAATGTTGCATCCATTAAAACCAACCGAGGGCTGAGGTTAAAGCAAGCGCCGTGACTCACTCATCTTACAGGAATACAGTCGCTTTAGGTGTTTGGGAAACTACTTAACTTGAACACCTTCGGAGTGTTTAGAAATGGCCTAACGCAACATTTTTCAATTAGAGTTTAACATCAAGTGTTATTTAATTACAACCAGCCGTGTCATTCCACCAATAGCACTGTTTGTAGATAAAGACAAGCCTTTAAAAATGGACCGTCTGTCCATCAGGACACAAAGAGGACTCTATATATTTTGTAAAAACAAACGTCTATCACGCACGGACTGAAGGTGCAGAAAGGAGGGGTGTGCAGTCTAGACGCTTTATGACGGCAATAAGAAACTTTGCTTGGGTTCAGCGTTCCTGTTGTGTTCAAACTAAACAATTCTCACTTTGTAAAAAGTGAGTCATAAATCCAGGACGGTGGGAATGAGAAAACTCTCATCTTATATTTCTCCCCCTCTAAGGATGGACAGATGGGGTTTTTGTTTCTTTTTGAGGTGCCTATGATGGGGTCTAATTTTGAAGACAAAAAAAGGCTATAGCTAGCCTAGCTGTAATTCAAGCAGTTATGAGTTATATGTGACAACATGCAGAAACCCTTTTTCCCATTTCCAAACCAAGTTATGGAAAGTAATAAAACCTTTAAAAGTCATGCATATTTGTAGTTATTGTTAGAAAGTACTTTTTGTGAGTGCAAACTATAAAACATAATGGCATAAATGCTGCAAAAATATTTAAAAATCCTCATCCGTAATCAAAAATGATTGGAAAACTAATGAAAAAAGATACTAAAACTTCATAAAACTAAAACTTGATATTATTTCTGAAAACTTTTTTACTTTTAAACAGGTATATGTATTTAGCAAAAATAATTTTAGTTAGAACAGAATACACTTTTAAAAATGAAGGTTCTTTATTGGCACTGTTTTTTTTCTTTGTGTGAAGAACCTTTTCCACAATAAACCTTCACTCTAAAAAAAAATTTCTACCCAAATCGTGGGTTGAGCCTTTTGGGTCGTTTTTTAGGCTGTTTTTTCAGTTTTGGGTAGTTTCCAATTTGGGTAGTTTTTGTGTGACCCAGCTGCTGGGTCAGACGTAACAACCCAGTGTTTGGGTAGTTTTTGTGTAACACAGATCCTGGGTCAGACGTAACAACCCAGTGTTTGGGTAGTTTTTGTGTTACCCAGATCCTGGGTCAGACGTAACAACCCAGTGCTTGGGTAGTTTTTGTGTTACCCAGATCCTGGGTCAGACGTAACAACCCAGTGTTTGGGTAGTTTTTGTGTAACCCAGATCCTGGGTCAGACGTAACAACCCAGTGTTTGGGTAGTTTTTGTGTGACACAGATCCTGGGTCAGACGTAACAACCCAGTGTTTGGGTAGTTTTTGTGTGACACAGATCCTGGGTCAGACGTAACAACCCAGTGTTTGGGTAGTTTTTGTGTAACACAGATCCTGGGTCAGACGTAACAACCCAGTGTTTGGGTAGTTTTTGTGTTACCCAGATCCTGGGTCAGACGTAACAACCCAGTGTTTGGGTAGTTTTTGTGTGACCCAGATCCTGGGTCAGACGTAACAACCCAGTGTTTGGGTAGTTTTTGTGTGACCCAGATCCTGGGTCAGACGTAACAACCCAGTGTTTGGGTAGTTTTTGTGTGACCCAGATCCTGGGTCAGACGTAACAACCCAGTGTTTGGGTAGTTTTTGTGTGACACAGATCCTGGGTCAGACGTAAGAACCCAGTGCTTGGGTAGTTTTTGTGTGACACAGATCCTGGGTCAGACGTAACAACCCAGTGCTTGGGTAGTTTTTGTGTGACACAGATCCTGGGTCAGACGTAACAACCCAGTGTTTGGGTAGTTTTTGTGTGACACAGATCCTGGGTCAGACTTAACAACCCAGTGTTTGGGTAGTTTTTGTGTTACCCAGATCCTGGGTCAGACGTGACAACCCAGTGTTTGGGTAGTTTTTGTGTGACACAGATCCTGGGTCAGACGTGACAACCCAGTGTTTGGGTAGTTTTTGTGTGACACAGATCCTGGGTCAGACGTGACAACCCAGTGTTTGGGTAGTTTTTGTGTGACACAGATCCTGGGTCAGACGTAACAACCCAGTGCTTGGGTAGTTTTTGTGTGACACAGATCCTGGGTCAGACGTAACAACCCAGTGCTTGGGTAGTTTTTGTGTGACACAGATCCTGGGTCAGACGTAACAACCCAGTGTTTGGGTAGTTTTTGTGTGACACAGATCCTGGGTCAGACGTAACAACCCAGTGTTTGGGTAGTTTTTGTGTGACACAGATCCTGGGTCAGACGTAACAACCCAGTGTTTGGGTAGTTTTTGTGTGACACAGATCCTGGGTCAGACGTAACAACCCAGTGTTTGGGTAGTTTTTGTGTGACACAGATCCTGGGTCAGACGTAACAACCCAGTGCTTGGGTAGTTTTTGTGTGACACAGATCCTGGGTCAGACGTAACAACCCAGTGCTTGGGTAGTTTTTGTGTGACACAGATCCTGGGTCAGACGTAACAACCCAGTGTTTGGGTAGTTTTTGTGTAACACAGATCCTGGGTCAGACTTGACAACCCAGTGTTTGGGTAGTTTTTGTGTTACCCAGATCCTGGGTCAGACGTGACAACCCAGTGTTTGGGTAGTTTTTGTGTGACACAGATCCTGGGTCAAACGTGACAACCCAGTGTTTGGGTAGTTTTTGTGTGACACAGATCCTGGGTCAAACGTGACAACCCAGTGTTTGGGTAGTTTTTGTGTAACACAGATCCTGGGTCAGACGTAACAACCCAGTGTTTGGGTAGTTTTTGTGTAACACAGATCCTGGGTCAGACGTATCAACCCAGTTTTTGGGTAGTTTTTGTGTAACACAGATCCTGGGTCAGACGTGACAACCCAGTGTTTGGGTAGTTTTTGTGTTACCCAGATCCTGGGTCAGACGTGACAACCCAGTGTTTGGGTAGTTTTTGTGTGACACAGATCCTGGGTCAAACGTGACAACCCAGTGTTTGGGTAGTTTTTGTGTAACACAGATCCTGGGTCAGACGTAACAACCCAGTGTTTGGGTAGTTTTTGTGTAACACAGATCCTGGGTCAGACGTATCAACCCAGTTTTTGGGTAGTTTTTGTGTAACACAGATCCTGGGTCAGACGTAACAACCCAGTGTTTGGGTAGTTTTTGTGTTACCCAGATCCTGGGTCAGACGTGACAACCCAGTGTTTGGGTAGTTTTTGTGTAACACAGATCCTGGGTCAGACGTGACAACCCAGTGTTTGGGTAGTTTTTGTGTAACACAGATCCTGGGTCAGACGTAACAACCCAGTGTTTGGGTAGTTTTTGTGTTACCCAGATCCTGGGTCAGACGTAACAACCCAGTGTTTGGGTAGTTTTTGTGTAACACAGATCCTGGGTCAGACGTAACAACCCAGTGTTTGGGTAGTTTTTGTGTGACACAGATCCTGGGTCAGACGTAACAACCCAGTGTTTGGGTAGTTTTTGTGTAACACAGATCCTGGGTCAGACGTAACAACCCAGTGTTTGGGTAGTTTTTGTGTAACACAGATCCTGGGTCAGACGTAACAACCCAGTGTTTGGGTAGTTTTTGTGTAACACAGATCCTGGGTCAGACGTAACAACCCAGTTTTTGGGTAGTTTTTGTGTAACACAGATCCTGGGTCAGACGTAACAACCCAGTGTTTGGGTAGTTTTTGTGTTACCCAGATTCTGGGTCAGACGTGACAACCCAGTGTTTGGGTAGTTTTTGTGTAACACAGATCCTGGGTCAGACGTGACAACCCAGTGTTTGGGTAGTTTTTGTGTAACACAGATCCTGGGTCAGACGTAACAACCCAGTGTTTGGGTAGTTTTTGTGTTACCCAGATCCTGGGTCAGACGTAACAACCCAGTGTTTGGGTAGTTTTTGTGTAACCCAGATCCTGGGTCAGACGTAACAACCCAGTGTTTGGGTAGTTTTTGTGTAACCCAGATCCTGGGTCAGACGTAACAACCCAGTGTTTGGGTAGTTTTTGTGTTACCCAGATCCTGGGTCAGACGTAACAACCCAGTGTTTGGGTAGTTTTTGTGTGACACAGATCCTGGGTCAGACGTAACAACCCAGTGTTTGGGTAGTTTTTGTGTGACACAGATCCTGGGTCAGACGTAACAACCCAGTGTTTGGGTAGTTTTTGTGTGACACAGATCCTGGGTCAGACGTAACAACCCAGTGTTTGGGTAGTTTTTGTGTAACACAGATCCTGGGTCAGACTTGACAACCCAGTGTTTGGGTAGTTTTTGTGTTACCCAGATCCTGGGTCAGACGTGACAACCCAGTGTTTGGGTAGTTTTTGTGTGACACAGATCCTGAGTCAGACGTGACAACCAAGTGTTTGGGTAGTTTTTGTGTGACACAGATCCTGGGTCAGACGTAACAACCCAGTGTTTGGGTAGTTTTTGTGTTACCCAGATCCTGGGTCAGACGTAACAACCCAGTGTTTGGGTAGTTTTTGTGTGACACAGATCCTGGGTCAGACGTAACAACCCAGTGTTTGGGTAGTTTTTGTGTGACACAGATCCTGGGTCAGACGTAACAACCCAGTGTTTGGGTAGTTTTTGTGTAACACAGATACTGGGTCAGACGTAACAACCCAGTGTTTGGGTAGTTTTTGTGTAACACAGATCCTGGGTCAGACGTAACAACCCAGTGTTTGGGTAGTTTTTGTGTGACACAGATCCTGGGTCAGACGTAACAACCCAGTGTTTGGGTAGTTTTTGTGTGACACAGATCCTGGGTCAGACGTAACAACCCAGTGCTTGGGTAGTTTTTGTGTGACACAGATCCTGGGTCAGACGTAACAACCCAGTGCTTGGGTAGTTTTTGTGTGACAGATCCTGGGTCAGACGTAACAACCCAGTGCTTGGGTAGTTTTTGTGTGACACAGATCCTGGGTCAGACGTAACAACCCAGTGTTTGGGTAGTTTTTGTGTAACACAGATCCTGGGTCAGACGTAACAACCCAGTGCTTGGGTAGTTTTTGTGTTACCCAGATCCTGGGTCAGACGTGACAACCCAGTGTTTGGGTAGTTTTTGTGTAACCCAGATCCTGGGTCAGACGTAACAACCCAGTGTTTGGGTAGTTTTTGTGTGACAGATCCTGGGTCAGACGTAACAACCCAGTGCTTGGGTAGTTTTTGTGTAACACAGATCCTGGGTCAGACGTAACAACCCAGTGTTTGGGTAGTTTTTGTGTAACACAGATCCTGGGTCAGACGTAACAACCCAGTGTTTGGGTAGTTTTTGTGTAACACAGATCCTGGGTCAGACTTAACAACCCAGTGTTTGGGTAGTTTTTGTGTGACACAGATCCTGGGTCAGACGTAACAACCCAGTGTTTGGGTAGTTTTTGTGTAACACAGATACTGGGTCAGACGTGACAACCCAGTGTTTGGGTAGTTTTTGTGTAACACAGATCCTGGGTCAGACGTAACAACCCAGTGTTTGGGTAGTTTTTGTGTTACCCAGATCCTGGGTCAGACGTAACAACCCAGTGTTTGGGTAGTTTTTGTGTAACACAGATCCTGGGTCAGACGTAACAACCCAGTGTTTGGGTAGTTTTTGTGTAACACAGATCCTGGGTCAGACGTAACAACCCAGTGTTTGGGTAGTTTTTGTGTTACCCAGATCCTGGGTCAGACGTAACAACCCAGTGTTTGGGTAGTTTTTGTGTGACACAGATCCTGGGTCAGACGTAACAACCCAGTGTTTGGGTAGTTTTTGTGTGACACAGATCCTGGGTCAGACGTAACAACCCAGTGTTTGGGTAGTTTTTGTGTGACACAGATCCTGGGTCAGACGTAACAACCCAGTGTTTGGGTAGTTTTTGTGTGACACAGATCCTGGGTCAGACGTAACAACCCAGTGTTTGGGTAGTTTTTGTGTAACACAGATCCTGGGTCAGACTTAACAACCCAGTGTTTGGGTAGTTTTTGTGTTACCCAGATCCTGGGTCAGACGTGACAACCCAGTGTTTGGGTAGTTTTTGTGTGACACAGATCCTGAGTCAGACTTAACAACCCAGTGTTTGGGTAGTTTTTGTGTGACACAGATCCTGGGTCAGACGTAACAACCCAGTGTTTGGGTAGTTTTTGTGTGACACAGATCCTGGGTCAGACGTAACAACCCAGTGTTTGGGTAGTTTTTGTGTGACACAGATCCTGGGTCAGACGTAACAACCCAGTGTTTGGGTAGTTTTTGTGTGACACAGATACTGGGTCAGACGTAACAACCCAGTGTTTGGGTAGTTTTTGTGTGACACAGATCCTGGGTCAGACGTAACAACCCAGTGTTTGGGTAGTTTTTGTGTGACACAGATCCTGGGTCAGACGTAACAACCCAGTGTTTGGGTAGTTTTTGTGTGACACAGATCCTGGGTCAGACGTAACAACCCAGTGCTTGGGTAGTTTTTGTGTGACACAGATCCTGGGTCAGACGTAACAACCCAGTGCTTGGGTAGTTTTTGTGTGACAGATCCTGGGTCAGACGTAACAACCCAGTGTTTGGGTAGTTTTTGTGTGACACAGATCCTGGGTCAGACGTAACAACCCAGTGTTTGGGTAGCTTTTGTGTGACACAGATCCTGGGTCAGACGTAACAACCCAGTGTTTGGGTAGCTTTTGTGTGACACAGATCCTGGGTCAGACGTAACAACCCAGTGTTTGGGTAGTTTTTGTGTTACCCAGATCCTGGGTCAGACGTAACAACCCAGTGTTTGGGTAGTTTTTGTGTGACACAGATCCTGGGTCAGACGTAACAACCCAGTGTTTGGGTAGTTTTTGTGTGACACAGATCCTGGGTCAGACGTAACAACCCAGTGTTTGGGTAGTTTTTGTGTGACACAGATCCTGGGTCAGACGTAACAACCCAGTGTTTGGGTAGTTTTTGTGTGACACAGATACTGGGTCAGACGTAACAACCCAGTGTTTGGGTAGTTTTTGTGTGACACAGATCCTGGGTCAGACGTAACAACCCAGTGTTTGGGTAGTTTTTGTGTGACACAGATCCTGGGTCAGACGTAACAACCCAGTGCTTGGGTAGTTTTTGTGTGACACAGATCCTGGGTCAGACGTAACAACCCAGTGCTTGGGTAGTTTTTGTGTGACACAGATCCTGGGTCAGACGTAACAACCCAGTGTTTGGGTAGCTTTTGTGTGACACAGATCCTGGGTCAGACGTAAGAACCCAGTGTTTGGGTAGTTTTTGTGTGACACAGATCCTGGGTCAGACGTAACAACCCAGTGTTTGGGTAGTTTTTGTGTTACCCAGCTCCTGGGTCAGACGTAACAACCCAGTGTTTGGGTAGTTTTTGTGTAACACAGCTCCTGGGTCAGACGTAACAACCCAGTGTTTGGGTAGTTTTTGTGTAACACAGATCCTGGGTCAGACGTGACAACCCAGTGTTTGGGTAGTTTTTGTGTTACCCAGATCCTGGGTCAGACGTGACAACCCAGTGCTTGGGTAGTTTTTGTGTTACCCAGATCCTGGGTCAGACGTGACAACCCAGTGCTTGGGTAGTTTTTGTGTAACCCAGATCCTGGGTCAGACGTGACAACCCAGTGTTTGGGTAGTTTTTGTGTAACACAGATCCTGGGTCAGACGTAACAACCCAGTGTTTGGGTAGTTTTTGTTTTACCCAGATCCTGGGTCAGACGTAACAACCCAGTGCTTGGGTAGTTTTTGTGTTACCCAGATCCTGGGTCAGACGTAACAACCCAGTGTTTGGGTAGTTTTTGTGTGACACAGATCCTGGGTCAGACGTAACAACCCAGTGTTTGGGTAGTTTTTGTGTGACACAGATCCTGGGTCAGACGTAACAACCCAGTGTTTGGGTAGTTTTTGTGTGACACAGATCCTGGGTCAGACGTAACAACCCAGTGTTTGGGTAGTTTTTGTGTAACACAGATCCTGGGTCAGACGTATCAACCCAGTGTTTGGGTAGTTTTTGTGTTACCCAGCTCCTGGGTCAGACGTGACAACCCAGTGTTTGGGTAGTTTTTGTGTTACCCAGATCCTGGGTCAGACGTGACAACCCAGTGTTTGGGTAGTTTTTGTGTGACACAGATCCTGGGTCAGACGTAACAACCCAGTGTTTGGGTAGTTTTTGTGTGACACAGATCCTGGGTCAGACGTAACAACCCAGTGTTTGGGTAGTTTTTGTGTGACACAGATCCTGGGTCAGACGTATCAACCCAGTGTTTGGGTAGTTTTTGTGTGACACAGATCCTGGGTCAGACGTAACAACCCAGTGTTTGGGTAGTTTTTGTGTGACACAGATCCTGGGTCAGACGTAACAACCCAGTGTTTGGGTAGTTTTTGTGTGACACAGATCCTGGGTCAGACGTAACAACCCAGTGTTTGGGTAGTTTTTGTGTGACACAGATCCTGGGTCAGACGTAACAACCCAGTGTTTGGGTAGTTTTTGTGTGACACAGATCCTGGGTCAGACGTAACAACCCAGTGTTTGGGTAGTTTTTGTGTGACACAGATCCTGGGTCAGACGTATCAACCCAGTGTTTGGGTAGTTTTTGTGTGACACAGATCCTGGGTCAGACGTAACAACCCAGTGTTTGGGTAGTTTTTGTGTGACACAGATCCTGGGTCAGACGTAACAACCCAGTGTTTGGGTAGTTTTTGTGTGACACAGATCCTGGGTCAGACGTAACAACCCAGTGTTTGGGTAGTTTTTGTGTGACACAGATCCTGGGTCAGACGTAACAACCCAGTGTTTGGGTAGTTTTTGTGTGACACAGATCCTGGGTCAGACGTAACAACCCAGTGTTTGGGTAGTTTTTGTGTGACACAGATCCTGGGTCAGACGTATCAACCCAGTGTTTGGGTAGTTTTTGTGTGACACAGATCCTGGGTCAGACGTAACAACCCATTGCTTGGGTAGTTTTTGTGTGACACAGATCCTGGGTCAGACGTAACAACCCAGTGTTTGGGTAGTTTTTGTGTGACACAGATCCTGGGTCAGACGTAACAACCCAGTGTTTGGGTAGTTTTTGTGTGACACAGATCCTGGGTCAGACGTAACAACCCAGTGTTTGGGTAGTTTTTGTGTGACACAGATCCTGGGTCAGACGTAACAACCCAGTGTTTGGGTAGTTTTTGTGTGACACAGATCCTGGGTCAGGCGTAACAACCCAGTGTTTGGGTAGTTTTTGTGTGACACAGATCCTGGGTCAGACGTAACAACCCAGTGTTTGGGTAGTTTTTGTGTGACACAGATCCTGGGTCAGACGTAACAACCCAGTGTTTGGGTAGTTTTTGTGTGACACAGATCCTGGGTCAGACGTAACAACCCAGTGTTTGGGTAGTTTTTGTGTGACACAGATCCTGGGTCAGACGTATCAACCCAGTGTTTGGGTAGTTTTTGTGTTACCCAGATCCTGGGTCAGACGTGACAACCCAGTGTTTGGGTAGTTTTTGTGTGACACAGATCCTGGGTCAGACGTAACAACCCAGTGTTTGGGTAGTTTTTGTGTGACACAGATCCTGGGTCAGACGTAACAACCCAGTGTTTGGGTAGTTTTTGTGTGACACAGATCCTGGGTCAGACGTATCAACCCAGTGTTTGGGTAGTTTTTGTGTGACACAGATCCTGGGTCAGACGTAACAACCCAGTGTTTGGGTAGTTTTTGTGTGACACAGATCCTGGGTCAGACGTAACAACCCAGTGTTTGGGTAGTTTTTGTGTGACACAGATCCTGGGTCAGACGTAACAACCCAGTGTTTGGGTAGTTTTTGTGTGACACAGATCCTGGGTCAGACGTAACAACCCAGTGTTTGGGTAGTTTTTGTGTGACACAGATCCTGGGTCAGACGTAACAACCCAGTGTTTGGGTAGTTTTTGTGTGACACAGATCCTGGGTCAGACGTAACAACCCAGTGTTTGGGTAGTTTTTGTGTGACACAGATCCTGGGTCAGACGTATCAACCCAGTGTTTGGGTAGTTTTTGTGTGACACAGATCCTGGGTCAGACGTAACAACCCAGTGTTTGGGTAGTTTTTGTGTGACACAGATCCTGGGTCAGACGTAACAACCCAGTGTTTGGGTAGTTTTTGTGTGACACAGATCCTGGGTCAGACGTAACAACCCAGTGTTTGGGTAGTTTTTGTGTGACACAGATCCTGGGTCAGACGTAACAACCCAGTGTTTGGGTAGTTTTTGTGTGACACAGATCCTGGGTCAGACGTAACAACCCAGTGTTTGGGTAGTTTTTGTGTGACACAGATCCTGGGTCAGACGTATCAACCCAGTGTTTGGGTAGTTTTTGTGTGACACAGATCCTGGGTCAGACGTAACAACCCATTGCTTGGGTAGTTTTTGTGTGACACAGATCCTGGGTCAGACGTAACAACCCAGTGTTTGGGTAGTTTTTGTGTGACACAGATCCTGGGTCAGACGTAACAACCCAGTGTTTGGGTAGTTTTTGTGTGACACAGATCCTGGGTCAGACGTAACAACCCAGTGTTTGGGTAGTTTTTGTGTGACACAGATCCTGGGTCAGACGTAACAACCCAGTGTTTGGGTAGTTTTTGTGTGACACAGATCCTGGGTCAGGCGTAACAACCCAGTGTTTGGGTAGTTTTTGTGTGACACAGATCCTGAGTCAGACGTAACAACCCAGTGTTTGGGTAGTTTTTGTGTGACACAGATCCTGGGTCAGAGTGTTTTTAAAAAGTTTAGAGGATTTAAGTTAATACAATTTAAGTTAAAATTGGGTTGTTTTTAACCCAGTGTTTTTAGAGTGTTTGTATGGAATGGAAAGGTTCCATGATAATTATATGTATAGTGTTGACAACATCCACGAAACCTTTCAATTCCATAGAAGGCTCTTTATAGCGGAAACGGTTCTTCTGAAAATGATATACTTCTATGGCATCGCTGTGAAAAAACCCTTTTTGGAACCTTTATTTTAAGGAGTAGACATTTTCCAAATGAACAGTGTGAAGTCCTTTTCTACTGCATGCCATACACTATTGTCACACGTTGTTGTGCACTTGTGTGCAGGTCTTGACCTCGACCTCTCCGTCCTTTGTTTTGAGAGACGATGAGATATTTGTTTGTGGATATCTGGTGATGTTTGCTCTGAAAAGAATTAACCTCTGACAGTAGACATTTGGGCAATAGTGCTTAATGGCTGCATTTAAAAAAGCTGACATAAAGGTAAGCATGGAAGGAAACCTCGATCAGTTTGCGTGAATGAAGCCATGCACATCAGTGTTTAAAACGTCCATTTCACTCGTGTTGTCTGAAGATTTACACCGATGCTCTGAATTGATTCAAGATACGCGGACTGATGACTGATGGCTGATTCTGGGATAAAGCTGGCAGAAACGCAATGTCAATAATGTGATTGAATGATGAATGGTTGTGATCTTACTTGTAAATATGCAGCCAAATTCGACATCATGAACTAATTCTATTTTCATTTTTTAGTTATGATTGACGTTTCAGCATATACATTTTATGACATACTTATGTGCGTAATGTGAGTAATTCTACAAAATGTGTGCCATTTGTCTCTCTCTATACACACACTAATACAATCCATAAATATAAATATCTTTAAAACACTAACATTTTCAAAATTTTGTTAATTCAGAATAATATATTTATTTTGTAATATTATTTCCTTATTATTATTCATTCCTTATAGTTCCTTATTTTTTATGTATAGTTTTTACATATATATTATATTAATATTATATATATATATATATATATATATATATACATACATACATATATATTATATTAATAAATAAATATATATATATATATATATATATATATATATATATATATAAAATGCATGCATTTTTGTCCAGTCAATGAAAAATAAAATATTATATATATATACACTCACCTAAAGGATTATTAGGAACACCTGTTCAATTTCTCATTAATGCAATTATCTAATCAACCAATCACATGGCAGTTGCTTCAATGCATTTAGGGGTGTGGTCCTGGTCAAGACAATCTCCTGAACTCCAAACTGAATGTCAGAATGGGAAAGAAAGGTGATTTAAGCAATTTTGAGCGTGGCATGGGAGTATTTCACAATCTGCTCAGTTACTGGGATTTTCACGCACAACCATTTCTAGAGTTTACAAAGAATGGTGTGAAAAGGGAAAAACATCCAGTATGCGGCAGTCCTGTGGGCGAAAATGCCTTGTTGATGCTAGAGGTCAGAGGAGAATGGGCCGACTGATTCAAGCTCATAGAAGAGCAACTTTGATTGAAATAACCACTCGTTACAACCGAGGTATGCAGCAAAGCATTTGTGAAGCCACAACACGCACAACCTTGAGGCGGATGGGCTACAACAGCAGAAGACCCCAACGGGTACTACTCATCTCCACTACAAATAGGAAAAAGAGGCTACAATTTGCACGAGCTCACCAAAATTGGACAGTTGAAGACTGGAAAAATGTTGCCTGGTCTGATGAGTCTTGATTTCTGTTGAGACGTTCAGATGGTAGAGTCAGAATTTGGCGTAAACAGAATGAGAACACGGATCCATCATGCCTTGTTACCACTGTGCAGGCTGGTGGTGGTGGTGTAATGGTGTGGGGGATGTTTTCTTGGCACACTTTAGGCCCCTTAGTGCCAATTGGGCATCGTTTAAATGCCACGGCCTACCTGAGCATTGTTTCTGACCATGTCCATCCCTTTATGACCACCATGTACCCATCCTCTGATGGCTACTTCCAGCAGGATAATGCACCATGTCACATAGCTCGAATCATTTCAAATTGGTTTCTTGAACATGACAATGAGTTCACTGTACTAAAATGGCCCCCACAGTCACCAGATCTCAACCCAATAGAGCATCTTTGGGATGTGGTGGAACGGGAGCTTCGTGCCCTGGATGTGCATCCCACAAATCTCCATCAACTGCAAGATGCTATCCTATCAATATGGGCCAACATTTCTAAAGAATGCTTTCAGCACCTTGTTGAATCAATGCCACGTAGAATTAAGGCAGTTCTGAAGGCGAAAGGGGGTCAAACACAGTATTAGTATGGTGTTCCTAATAATCCTTTAGGTGAGTGTATATATATATATATATATATATATATTCACCCTCCTATTTTTGAGTGAAGTTAGTAGCTAAAAAAAAAAAAAAAAACATCATAATGGCATCATCATCATATTTTTGGAAGGGAATTTGTAGGCTAGCCAATGCCTTTATCACTTTATCTTATGTTTTTTTTAAAAATATATATATATACTGTATATATTTGTCAAGAGGGAATCATCTTAAATGATCAATAAAGCTTATTCTTTCATTATTAAATGTTCTTTCCAGTAACAAGTAGCTTGTATAGTTTTTGACCTTGGGCATGAAATTTGTAATGTCAAGTTATACTGTAAAGCTGTCCATATGTTACAATTTAACTTGAGAAACCTTTTCAAAATGGAAACGGCACCCGTTTGATATTTCTGATACTTGGCCTTGTGTGTTTTTTTTTCAGATGGCCTCTATAAAAAGGTCTTCTGATGGTATCAGGGCTAATAGCTACTGGACAGCAGCAGGGTGACGCTTGAAGTACACTTGTAAACGGAACACATGTTCCCTGCGTCTGCGTAAAACATGAAAGACAAAGACCAATCGGACGCTGCTGTAATTTTTCACATCAGTATGCCTCATTGGTTTCTGGAAAGTGAACAAAACCAAAAAGTCACTGAGAAAAGACAATCAACCTGGATGTTTTTCAAAAAGAGAGAAAAAGAACGACGGTAACACTTTATATAAAGCATAAATTTAATGCATTAATTATGCCATGTAATGGACCTTATAATGCATTGTGTGGCCTCATGAATAATTGTAACCACATTTATTTATTTATTGAACACACCTTAAGAAAGTATAATGCATTAAAACACATGACAAAAAACCAATTGTAACAAGGAACTGCGAATATTATATTATATTCAACTATTTGTGAAAAGATACAATGCATTATAATGTATATACCTTTATAATGCATTATAAAGACTTTAAATAAAGTGTTACCAGAAATTCTTTTATTACAGAAAAATACAGTTTTGCATGCCATGTGCTTGTCTTGGCACCTCCAAAATAACTGTGGCAAAGCAGCTGTTGGCAAGGCTGTGTCTTTTAGCTGATGGCTGGCGTGCCAGCTGGTAATCAACATCAAACCAACAGGAACATCTCATCACTCAAAATGCTCTGCCAGATTAAAATGAATCATAAGGCGAAAAATCACAAAATCAAACAAGCGCTTTAAGCAACTCTTAATGTGCAAAGCACTCATGTTTCTACACATTGGAATGATTCGACCCTAAAAATAATTTGTTTAGCTCAGCGACTGCTCTCCTCAAAGGATTAAACATACAAATAAAGAAATGGAAAATAGATTGATTTAAATAAATGGCTGGTACGATCATTTGTTGCTCTCTCGGAGAACATGGTTTTTGTTTCTGTAAACAATTTCATCAAGGAGTGAACCTTGTTTCTTTATGTTGTGACTTCAGACTTCATTCGGCATTCATCTTCATCTGTTTTGTAACTAAACTCTCTTTGTGCAAGAGATTATGAAAGGAAGGACTCAAACCTCATATTTATATGTTTAGATAATTGCAGACATAACATAATGGATGAAAGCATGATGTGGAGGGAGAGATGAATATGTTTACAAAATAGCTTTTAGGTGGCCAATTAACAGCATGTATTTCTCTGCATGAGCTTTTCTCATACAGTACCCATCTACTTAATTATTGTTGATTGATATCGTCACATTTAGTTAGTATTCATTTCATTTTCAAGGACTTTTAGTTTGTTTCTCTTCAGTTACCTGTTTCCTTTGTTCTAGTTTCCAGCCACGATCAGTTGTCATGGATATTCATTTAACGAGCACCTGTTTGTAATTAAGTTCCTCTGTTTATCACGGTCATTGTCTGGTATTGTTTGTGCATGCGGCACGTAGTTTCGTTTGTGTTCGACGTTATTGCATTGGCTGAGTTTTCTATGTTAATAAATATCAAGCGTAGCGTCAGTTCTGGCAGGTCACGTTAGTCAAGCTCGCATCAGCTGACTGTCAGCTGATCACGTCTACCTATAGGAATACGATGTCTATCACAGCATACATATATAAGCTCCTTCAGTACTATCAGCAGCTATCGCGTTTCTCCAGAGCTCATTTACCCTCCTCCATCCCCAGCTCCTCCTCTCGTCAGTCAGGATTTGGTATTCTGATTCCCCTTGAATCAGACTAAATTCCCGAATTATTTTGTACATTAAATATTGACATTAATGATATCTGCAATACATTATGTTGGTTCTGTTCTGTAAGGGGGGTTATTGCTGCTGTCCTTGCTCTTATCCATGCTAGGCTGCATGGATGCGCAGGGAGTTCTTGCCCAGAACAGAACCATACCGCCAATCCAAACTGTATGCTAATTGTCAATCATCTTTGACGATAGTGGTCCTGACAGAACAAGTTATATTTGAGTCTACTTCAACCACCTTCATCCCTGGGATACAACGTGACAGATATATTGGCAGTCCCATGGATGAAATCAATAAAAAGAAATCATAATGTTATGCCTGATAGCTGCAGACCAGTCAGGGTGCCCATGCTGACCCCTGTCCACCGCCGAAAGCGCCAAACTGGGATGCACTGTGTTTCTTGAGCAATTTGAGCTACAGTAGGTCGTCTGTTTGATCGGACCATACGGGCCAGCCTTCGCTCCCCACGTGCATCAATGAGCCATGGCCGCCCATGACCCTGTCGCCGGTTCGCCAATGTTCCTTCCTTGGACCACTTTTGATAGATACTGACCAATGCAGACCGGGAACACCCCACAAGAGCTGCAGTTTTGGAGATGCTCTGACCCAGTCGTCTAGCCATCACAATTTCACTTGCTGTCTAATATATCCCACCCACTAACAGGTGCCGTGATGAAGAGATAATCAGTGTTAGTCACTTCACCTGTCAGTGGTCATAATGTTATGCCTGATCGTGTGTATATATATATATATAAGAAAAATTTGTTATATATATATAAAATATTTATATTTAAATGATATAAATATATATACAGTATATACATGCAAATATTTCTTAATATGTGTTCAAATATACAAAATAATTATACACAGCACACACACACACGCATATATATATATACACACCCCAAAGCACATTAAACCTTCAAAAACGTATACATACTTGACATAAATACTTGACATTGAAGTATCATAATGAAAAAAACGATTTGTCGTTCTGTTTCAGTGTCATTTTTTAAGTTGGCACAACTTTGTTCATTCAACTTAACAAGTTAAGTTTTCACTGTATCAACTAGTTTGTAAGTTGACTTAATGAGAGAATTTGCCGCCTCAACTTCAAAACATATATTGACTCAATTCAATATCAATATAACGCTTTGCGAGATCTCGTGAAGCGTGATAAGCGGCAGACACAGAAGACATTCGTCGGCCATGATGGAGAGCTTATCGGCACCAGATTGAAACCTTTCAAATTTGGTAAGTAAATATTTATTTATATTGGTGACAGGTTGATAGCTCATGACTTTTCCTGAACTTATTTGCAATTATATAGATAGTTATAGGCACACAATACAACTATAACAAGACCAACAGTAAATAAATAAATCCAATTTTTGGCACACAAACCAGTATATATATTTATATAGACCCCAAAGCACAATAAACCTTCAAAAAACATACTTGACATTAAAGTATCAGGTTGAAACCTCCTGACTTTTCCTGACCATATGAGAACTGATATTGAGATGAGAACTCATATTTCAACTTAATAACATCCATCAAACATCCACCATGAAAAATACTGTATTACTTCTGTTTGGGGTCACAGAGTCCTGCCAATTGTCTAATAAGATTTGTTTTATTATATCTTTCTCCAGTGTGTTTTTGCTGAGGTCAAACTGACCCCAAATAGAAACAACATACTATATTGGACAACAGTGACATTTCAAATTTAAAGATTTAACAATATCTGCCTTCTGGGTTTTGAGTTATTATACAGGTTATTAGTTTTATATGCAACTCATATAAAAAATATAGATTCATTATAAAACTTTCATATGTAAAAAGAAAATTCAACACTTCTTTTTTTCTTAATTTATTGACAAGTGAATTCCACCAGAGTAATGAAATGCTGAGTATATGACTGGCAATAACACTAAGACAATGCTGCAATGTCCACATGAATGTCTCACAGGAAGTTCTCAGAGAGATGCGACCCTTTTAAGATAACAAGTAAACTGCTTATGGGTCTGAGACAATCACAGGGGAGGTGGGGGTGGGGCCGGGGACAGATTAGACTCAGTAGCATGTCACAAACAAGTTTACGTTGGCTTGTTGTTTATGATGTTGGAAATGTAAGTGTGAGTGCAGTTAATGGCAAGAAAAGAGGTGATTCTAAACATATGTAATATAATATCTCAATTAAATTGTTAAAGGAAATTAGATTAAATGGAGAGCAAATAGTGATTTTCACCTTTTGGTTTTCATACAAAATTCAGAGATCTCAATATGAGCCTTTTTGAGAATTGTTTTTTTTTTTTCAATATTAAATGATCTGTGCTGTTATCCATATTAATTTTATAGCTCTAAATGCTTATACTGTATATCTATCTATATATATATATATATATTTAATCTAACCGTTACATTAAAGTGTTCTGAAGTTGAATGTTGTGGGGTTGAAGATATAAAAACGTGTTTGGCAAGTAAAAAATATTATTGCACCACATGACATATACAGTCAGCACCCAAACTTTTGAATGTTAGTGTATACAGTATATTCATAAGGGACAAAGATATTAAAATATATATTTCCTATATATTAAACTATATTTCTTTCTTTCGTTATTTCATAGATATAAAACATATAAAAATGTGTTTAGCAAGCAAATATTATTGCACCACATATACAGTCAGCATTTTTTGCTATATTTCACATGAAATAAGGAAACAACTAAAGAAAGAACTATAGTTTAATATATAAGAAATCTATATTTTAATATTTTTGTCCCTTATGAATGCATTGTATATACACTAATGCTCAAAAGTTTGGAGACTTTTTAATGTTAGTGTATACAGTATTCATAAAGGACAGAGATATTAAAATATATTTTTATTTATTTCTTTCGTTATATTTCATTATTTATTTATTTCATGTGAAAAAAATCACACTCCTTTCATAGCAAAAAATGCAGACTGTATATATATATACATATATATATATATATACACACATTAAATTGATCAAAAGTGACAGTAAAACATTTATAATGTTACAAAAGATTTCTATTTTGAATAAATATAGAATCCTGAAGATAAATTACTGTCTGTACAAAAATATTAAGCACAATGTTTTCAACATTGATAATAATAAGAAATGTTTCTTGCAAATTCATAAAGAAAGAAAGAAAGAAAGAAGGCAAAATGAGCTACTGAATCTCACACCAACTTTTAAATCCGTGTGTGAGAGGATGGAGGGGGGAGACGCATCTGGATTCCACACATGGCTGTAATTTAATGGAGAATTGCCCATTGGTTCCTGTGCAGAGGTAAACAGAGTGATGGGCCTGCTTTTGTTATTGCCAGAGTATGACAACTGCTTCCATCAACAAACAATAAAAGTGTGAGGGGGAGAAAGGGCCACACAGTCAACGGAGACCCCTGCCGAGGACACTTCTCACCATAAACTCCCCCGTCAGCTGTCACACCATCCTAATGAAGGAAAACACTCGCCGATTTACAGACAACAAAAAACACCAGTGGCTGCATTTTATAAAAATAAAAAAAATAAAAAAAATAAATATATATATATGTGTGTGTGTGTGTTCGTGTTATATACTGTATATTACACAATATTTTTGTAAAAATTTCTATATTTAGTGTATATATAGTACATGACTATACACATATTTGTGTACATATAATATGAACATTTTGATTTAAACCATTGTGTTTATACATAGTATGTATAATGTAGTCTATATAGTAGTACTGTATAGTACACATAATCAAATTTTTAATTATTGATTATTGATCTGCCTGCATTGACACCATTGTATGAGAACTGAGCTGGACGAGGACATCACTGTTTTCTCCAGAGCTGCAGTATAGATGAACTAAATTAATAACTAATGATTTTTACAAACGGAAATGAATCCACTCTGAACTTACAGGACAATGACACTATTTTCTTCCTGATGCAGTACAGCCAAAACAAACTTTGTTGCATTATGTTATCATTGCAAAGCTGCTTTGAAACAATCTGTATTGTAAAAAGCGCTTTATAAGTAAAGGTGACTTGACATAAAATACCCTTTTTCAGAAAGTTCATAAAACAGCATTTACTTAAATTTATTCTCATTAATGTTTAATTTATGTATCTCTCAGAAACAAAAAATAAACATATGAGTCCATTGTTGACACAGGTATAAAAATGCTAATAGCATTATCAGATCATAGAACTTGATGAGAAGTATTTGAGTTCATACTGAGATCTTTTACTTTAGATTACATCTGAGCAGAGTTTAAGACATATGTGATTTTTTGGGGGGATATATAGAAAAGAAACGCAAGATTACTGGAGTCTTTTCTCACAAGCAAGCAGGAGACTGTATTAGAAGATATTAAAGAGATCTCATGTGTGATATATCTTGCGTCTTCATCGTTGCTCCAGCTCTGGTGTCTGGAGATATGAGATGGATATGGGAGGGGAGGCGAATGAAAAGTGATTGAGATACACAACGGTCCTGCTGTCAGCGCCATGCTGTGAAACAACAGGAGGTCAATTCTTCAAATCTCAGATGCAATCTCAAGAACAGGGATATAAACATTTACCAGGTGGGAGGCACCCTGTGTCTAAACTTATATGCTAATGACCACACACACCTTCACTGAATACAGCATACAGAGACAGATAAAGCATCTTCAAATACTATACAAGCCATTGAAACATGCAAACTGCAAAAAAAATACACACACACACACACACACACACACACACACACACACACACACACACACACACACACACACACACACACACCTTCACTGAATACAGCATACAGAGACAGAGACAGATAAAGCATCTTCAGATACTATACAAGCCATTGAAACATGCAAACTGCAACAAAAAAAAAAAAAATACACACACACACACACACACACACACACACACACACACACACACACACACACACACACACACACACACACACACACACACACACACACCTTCACTGAATACAGCATACAGAGACAGATAAAGCATCTTCAGATACTATACAAGCCACTGAAACATGCAAACTGCAAATAAATAAATAAATATATATATATATATACACACACACACACACACACACACATATATTTTCAGTCATTGTTTCCGCACCTCAGATCTGCACAATATCACAATAATGAAAAATAAAACAATAAACTGGGGAGATAAATAAATATTTCTGGCTACACATACATACATCCAGTATGCATATGTATATATGTATATGTGTGGATGAATATTGCCATCACAAGAATAAATGATATTGTAGAATACATCACAATAGAAAACTGATATTTTAAATTGCATTACTTTTTAACTGTATTTTTAATCAAATAAATGACTATGCAAACTGCATAAAACACACACACACACACACACACACACACACACACACACACACACACACACACACACACACATACATATATCATATTTAATTTTAATTTAATTTAATTTCAAAATTTAGGCAAAATGTATTTTTTTAAATTCTGTATTACAGACACATACATAAATCATATTATTGACTTTTATAATCTGCTTAATTTATAATCTGCTACACACACACACACACACACACACACACACTAACCCTAACCCATAGGTGTAATGGTTTTTATACTGTACAAACTGTAAATTCTATCCCTTTACACTAACCTCCCCATGAGTCTTTACACTAAGTCCCCACCGGGATAGAAAAACATGAACACACACACACACACACACACACACACACACACACACACACACACACACACACACACACACACACACACACACACACACACACACACACACACACACACACCATAGACACAATGGTTTTTATACTGTACAAACTGTATATTCTATCCCCTACACTAACCCTACCCCTAAACCTAACCATTTTCACCCATTTTTTTTTTTTTTTTTACATTTTCAATAAACATCAGTTAGTATGATTTATAAGCTGTTTTCCTCATGGGGACCAAAAATGGTCAAAGATTTTGGATATTGCCATCTTTATGGGGACACTGGGGACATCCCACCAGGATAGAAAAACATGAACACACACACACACACACACACATGTTGGTGCAACTACATTATGAGGACATTCCATAGACGTAATGGTTTTTATACTGTACAAACTGTACATTCTATCCCCCTACACTACCCCTACCCCTAAACCTACCCATCACAGAAAACATTCTGCATTTTTACATTTTTAATAAAACATTGTTTAGTATGTTTTTTAAGCTATTTTTATTACGAGGACACAGGAAATGTGTTGTAATACCAGTGTAATACCCATGTCATTATACAAATTTGTGTCCTCATAAATCACATAAACAAGCACACACACACACGCACACACACACAGCATATTCAAATGAAAAACAAACATTTATCAATATTCCGTTCAATACCTGTAGTAAGTCATGGGGACATGCAGTGCACAAATGGCCCCTTTTCCTGAAAATGACCTGACATCTGTGTAGAGTGTGCTGTCAAAGTGAATTATAAGAAGCTGTTTTGTAACAATTAATTAAGCAGATTATAAAAGACACACGTTGAATAATACGACTAACCCAATATGAACAAGAATCAATACAACTGCTGAAGCCAATGCTGCTGGATTTTCCCTGGGAATCAAACCCATTACCCTAGTGTTGCCGGCTCCATGCTGTTTGACCTAATAAACACAAGACATTTGAAAATGAGTTAAATATGCAAATTTGGGTCTGAACCTTAAAACATATCACTGACATGTGATTCGATCGCTATCAGACAAGTTTAGGGTTAAAAGAAGACAACAACCAGATGGAATACACATGTTTAGTGTTCGTTTGCACATGCAGACAAACATTTACGTGTGGTTTTTAGCATGGCTGTGTTATTATGATCATTGCTGGCAACTTGATTTGACAATACAAGTAGCAACATTATGTTGCAGTTCAAACTGTTGCTCTTGCGTGTATTTTATAAAAATTATACAAATACCGCTGTCTGTCTCAAAAGCAGCTTTGATGTTTCTGTAAACAAAAGGAGAAATCAGAAAACAGATCATTATAAAAGCATTATATTACTATCAGCTGCTTGCATGCATACTAGAAGCCTTTGAAGTTGATATACATACTGTAAAATCAATTACAAACAAGACTGATTGTCAACAAGAAGTGCAGTCTTTTGATCAAAACAATTTACACTTGCAAACACTTTTGATGAATCTGATTTATTAAAATATACAAATAATCAACACATTTGTCCACGGGCTCTACAGATGACTCGAGTCTCTCATTACGCTCTGCTTGAGACTGGATATATCATTACTTCTTTTGTTTGAACTCACAAACACAAGACCATTGAGAATGACAGCTAACCTGTAAATGCACTGGACTCTGGTGTAACTCTCAGACCTCCCCCTAAGGCACACTGTAGTTTCGGCCAAAGCACGAGTGACTTTTGACCAATGCTACAGTGCAAGGCCACTGGCAAAAGGGTGGAAAATGTGCACATTTTAAAGAGAGCTCAACCTGTTACTGTTGCTGCTGATATTACAAGTTACTCGCCCTTTTCACAGTACACCTCAGGGCACTAATTGTAGGGACCGTCCGTCTGAATTACGTATCTTGCCCAAGGGCACATGAGATTCTGACCTCTCTAGCTCCTCAGTTCCGGCTTCAGCTCTTCTGAGGACTAAAACTACTACTTGTTTGGATATCCAGATTCTTTAACAGTTTGTCAGTCATTTTGAAGGCCAATGAAACTTCATTACCTCAAAACTTCAATATCTCACCGGATTTGCCAAGTGCCAAATGCAAGTAAAAGTTGGATTTGGCAACTTCTTTTTTAGTAATTACAACATACACACTGTTCAAAAGTTTGGGGTCAGTAAGATTTTTTCAAAGAAATTAATACTTCGATTCAGCAAAGATGCATTGAATTGATCAAAAAGGACAGTAAAGACTTCTATTTCGAATAATTGCTGTTACTGTATGAATGTATCATGGTTTCCACAAAAAATATTAAGCGCCACAACTGTTTTCAACATTGATAATAATCAGAAATGTTTCTTGAGCAGCAAATCATCATATTAGAATGATTTCTGAAGGATCATGTGACACTGAATCCAGGAATAAATTACATTATAAAATGGATTAAAATAGAAAACTGTTGAGCATAAGATACTTCAAAAACATTTTAGAAAATATTACCGAAAAAATCAAATAGATACAAACAATCTACTCAGAAATACTGCAGTGCATCTTGTAAGAGTATAGAAAAAAAACTGGTCGTGACATTATTGCTATTATGCCACCATTATACATATTTTGACATGAGATTATGTACAAAAATACACATATTTTATAATATTAAATATTTAAAAACATTTTTGTTTAAAAATGAATTCTCTCAATTTGCAGATTAATTTGATCCTGCATGTAACATTGGTTTTCTTACTGTATTTTATTTTATTATTATCATTATTTTTTGCAATAAGCAAGGAGTCATAAACTCAAGATGGTGCAGGCCAGAGCTTGACATTAACACCCGCCAAATGCATGTGGATTTCAGCAGTGGCGTGTAACACAGCCACTCCTAGCCACTTTGGCAGGTTTTCGATACATATCGATATTGAAATATCTGAAACACTTTCAATACTCATTTTCCACAGATACACAATACCAGCTGCGCTTTCTCGCTCTCTCTTCTCTCCGACAGCGAGTTACACACAAACCCGCCTCCACTCACTCACTTGTTTCATTTGCTCTGGATGAATATTGTTGGTGTCACAGGGCTTGAATTTCGGCGTGGGATTGCGCGTATTGCACATAATTTAACTCATTCCTGCAGATTTTGTGCTCACGCCCAAAGAGCGCACACCTCTCAGTACAAATTATTTTTAGCTGCTTATTGCGCTTAAATAGTCAAATACACACAAAATAATGTCAAAATGCCGGTCTTGGCGAGTATTCACGTAAACACAGTCGGTTATGTTTTAAGTGAACATAAACAGTTGAGAAAGAAAACGCATGTGTAACAGTATAATGGATCCGTGCGTCAGGTCTTAAAGTGACAGTGACAGCTAATATACCTGCTGCCAAATTATGAGATAAAATTAAAAATCAATCAGCTTGCAATCAAATCATTCTCTATAGGGCACAGCTGATTGGTTCTCGCTGTATTGGCAGCCAATGAGCTCGCTGCTCAACATTCAAATTCTTGCCTATTGGTTGTGCTTTCAGAAACCCTCCACCTTCCCCAGCTACACCTGTATAGATCTGCTATGGGTAACTCATGTATGCTATATTGTACAGCAGCAGCATGTGTTTCTAGCTCACAGCAGTGTGTCGTGTGCTTTGTCAGTAGCAAGTTCTGTACTTGCTCTGCAGCAGCAGCAATAACAACAGCAGCAGCAGCAGTGTAGCAGATCTATTCTGCCAAGACCAAATACATTAACACTGTCATATCTATTAACATGCCAAACACTCAGAGAGTTGTCATGACAGAAATATTATTCACAGTATTTCAAACATTTGGAAACCACCATTCTTACAAATCTTAAAAACTGGCTTAATCTACGAGTGAATGAACATAATCTGCGAGTAAAGGACTAGAGAGACAGCACAAGGCACTTAACAATGAGCCCCACCATTGTCCAGCCGCTCAAAGACAGATCGACACCTGGCTGGACACTTTACAACTGCCTTTGACACGGACAGCTTTGGTCCCGGGGATAATAGTCTTTTTGTCATATAAAAAGAAAATCTGTGTCCATTACAAGCACAACCACTGACCTCCTCCAGACGCGTGCAGACTGTTCTGGAATACACTACAGATAATATGGACAACATGGTCATTCTGACATTTTACCAAAATCGCTCCTGGATTCCAATAACAAGTGCCACCGCCGAGACATTTTATAGGCTGTAAACAACTTACAACATCGTTTTCTCCTGAACGAGAACATCATTAAATATTCTGTTCGCTTTATGCTCATAATGATAATCAAACAAACTGCGTGCTGCTAAATAAAACTCTGTTTTGCACCTTGTACATGAAAGCTCGGAGCCCTGTTGGCTTTCATCCACGCGTTCTGTTTGTTGTTCAGCTTCTATCATCTTTGTCAATAAGAGCTATGATCTCGCATTAGCATGCGTCCGGCGAAGGGAAATGGATAAAAGTGGCATAGCGTTGCCATGGCGACCACATAAATGGCTCTGAGGCCGAACAATGGACAGCTCTACAGGCCTGAGTCCTCAGAGCCTCTTTCTTTACCATCCACATCTGTTGCCCCACATTCAGAATTATGGGATGTTCTGCCGATTTTTTTTTTGTGCCGCCACCCTCTTTGAAAACCGGCAGACGGCAGAATACACAAGTCTGCTGTGGAAATCAGCCAACTTCTGTTTTCTCAAAAACAACAAAAAATCCCTCAGTAATCTTACTTGTGTCTCTTGTAGAGCTTCAGAAGAGAACACAACAATGTCTCAAACTGTGCTCCAAAATCTGAAATCAAAAGGGAGAGATTACAACATGAACTCAGACATTTCATTTGTCCAAGACCAAATTATCTAAACATTTTTATAGTTCTATATTCAGAACAAGTTGCACCCATATGTTTCATATTTCACATATGGAATTAAGTAAAATATACTTGACTAAGCTAAGTAAAATTAACAAAGAAAAAAAAGGGAAAATCTTATTAAAACCAACATTATATGTAGTGTCACATGCACTGACAACCATATAGACGTTTACGATGCCAGATAGTCGGCTTTCTGCCGATTCTGTAATTTCGGTCAAATGCAGGCTATTTTCGCTGTGTATAAAACATACAATACGTTTCTAAATGATTATTTGTATATGTAAATATGCACTACATTAATGATAAGACAAGACAATCTAGCTGTTGTGGGGAAAAATCATACCTGTCACAGCAGTAGTTCTCCCTGCCACCATGTTTAAAGTTTATGGCACGCCCATCTCGGGAATTTGGGTATCAAAATTATTTCCGAACTTCCCAGTGGTACACACAACATCAGAGGGCGTTCATGTGCAATTTTTAACATATTTACGATAATTCTGATAGCATGTGAAGGCAGCATTAATAACATTGATATTTCGCTTTAATTGCTTTTTGACATTGCTGCAGTTCCTCTCTTAGTTCCTGTCTCTATGAAGCCCCTCCTTCTGAAAAGCACAATGTGCTCTGATTGGTTGGCTGGATCAATGTGTTGTGATTGGTCAACCGCTTCAAGTGTGTTTGGGAAATGTCACGCCTCTTACCATAACCGCGAGTTCAACATACTACTAACTAACTCAACTAGGCCCCGTCCCTTTATTTGCATATGCCTTGGGCGGGAATTATTTAAATGAGGAATATTGTGACGTGTTCGATCCCAGAAGAAAACTGATGCGTTCCAGTGAGTTCGGAAACAGTGCGCAATGATATAGAGAATATCTCCTTTTGGAGTGACTTTGTAACTTTGCAGAGCTTTTTCATGCTCAAACAGCAACATTACACACTAAAGAAAGTCGAACATGTAAAAAAAAACAGATCAGACCCCTTTAAACAGATCATAACTGTGACCTCTATGTCACCTGATCAACCTCTGAGCACTAAAATGCTCCTCTGGGATGTTCTGCCTAATGCAGCATCTCCATCAGCCTTTTCCGAAGTTATAAATGGTAGCGGCACTAGGCAACCACGGGGGATGTGAACAGGGTAAAATTACAATATGCAAACAGTGTGGCTGCAGTCTGTGGCCGTGTGTCTAACCTCAGTTTACCTGCTAGTGTATCACTGGGGATGTTTATGTACCACAGGAAATCCAACCCACTTCAGCGGTCAGCAGGGTTTAAGCAATCACACTGACCACAACATCATATCGAAGGCTTTTAGACCTACTGTTTTTGGGATGCAAGCCGGTCGACGGGCAGATGTCGAAGTGATGCATGGAGACATGTTCGAATGGATTAGGTGTCTATGCAGTTTTTCATGTGTAAATGAAATGTGAATGTGACTTTTCTAGCAACAGGTTTTTGATGTGACCATATGAGATGAGAATCACAGCAACAATGACCTGTAGCCACGGTCAATTCAACAGCAGTGACTGAAGCTTTTGTTCTTGCGCTATCCAGCTGGACAACGGCTTATATAAGAGAGAGACAATGAAAAAAAGGCGAGATACAAAACGTCAGAGTGAAAGAGATACACAAGGATGGGATGGGAGGGGAAATCAGATGTAGGTTCTATCAGATGTGAATGTTCACTCCTGTGAAGCAGCAGGCAACCACAAAAAGTGCATTTACCACCTGCTTGCGTCTTTCTATACTGCTTTACTTCAATCGAAAGGTGCAGTAAAGGCCTGGGGCTGTATTCACAAAACATCTTAAGGCTAAAGTAGCTCCTAACTTGCTGATTTAGGAGATACTCTTAAAAAAATGGGTGTGTCAGTCATAATTTTAGCACTCCTAAAAAGAGTATCACAAATCATTTTAGCTAGTTCACACTTACAAATGATTGAATAGAGTAATAGAGTAAAATAAGCGTATTTGGCATGCCGCCCGAGGGGATCGAGGGCTCTGAGCTCGCAATTGAACCCAAACCCAGAGTACTCCTCCCTATCCCTGGCTGGCCGAGAGTGAGGAGTCGGGGTGGCGGAGGGATGCAGAAAATTGTTGAGGTATCTAGGTGAGTTAGCTGTGTGTATATGCCTCCTCTCGAGCTGATTAGATAGACCATTTGAACATGCTCCTCCTGAAGTTTGTTTATAAAACCTCATTTGTCACTTGAATTCTGCAATCTCTCGAGATGCAGACACGTAAGAGGCTGACAATTAGCTGAACATACAGTGCATCCGGAAAATATTCACAGCGCTTCACTTTTTCCACATTTTGTTATGTTACAGCCTTATTCCAAAATGGATTAAATTAATTATTTTTCTCAAAATTCTACAAACAATGACAACGTGAAAGAAGTTTGTTTGAAATCTTTGCAAATGTATTAAAAAGAAAAAAAGAAGAAAAAAAAAAAATCACACGTACATAAGTTTCACAGCCTTTGCCATGAGACTCAAAATTAAGCTCAGGTGCATCCTGTTTCCACTGATCATCCTTGAGATGTTTCTACAACTTGACTGGAGTCCACCTGTGGTAAATTCAGTTGATTGGACATGATTTGGAAAGGCACACACCTGTCTATATAAGGTCCCACAGTTAACAGTGCATGTCAGAGCACAAACCAAGCCATGAAGTCCAAGGAATTGTCTGTAGACCTCCGAGACAGGATTGTATTGAGACACAGATCTGGGGAATGGTACAGAAAAATTTCTGCAGCATTGAAGGTCCCAATGAGCACAGTGACCAAGAACCCAATGTTCACTCTGACAGAGCTCCAGCATTTCTCTGTGGAGAGAGGAGAACCTTCCAGAAGAACAACCATCTCTGCAGCACTCCACCAATCAGGCCTGTATGGTAGAGTGGCCAGACGGCACATGACAGTCCGCCTGGAGTTTGCCAAAAGGCACCTGAAGGACTCTCAGACCATGAGAAACAAAATTCTCTGGTCTGATGAAACAAAGATTGAACTCTGGCCTGAATGGCAAGTGTCATGTCTGGTGGAAACCAGGCACCGCTCATCACCTGGCCAATATCATCCCTACAGTGAAGCATGGTGGTGGCAGCATCATGCTGTGGGGATGTTTTTCAGTGGCAGGAACTGGGAGACTAGTCAGGATTGAGGGAAAGGTGAATGCTGCAATGTACAGAGACATCCTTGATGAAAACCTGCTCCAGAGCACTCTGGACCTCAGACTGGGGTGAAGGTTCATCTTCCAACAGGACAACGACCCTAAGAACACAGCCAAGATAACAAAGGAGTGGCTACGGGACAACTCTGTGAATGTCCTTGAGTGGCCCAGCCAGAGCCCAGACTTGAACCTGATTGAACATCTCTGGAGAGATCTGAAAATGGCTGTGCACCGACGCTCCCCATCCAACCTGGGGGGGGGGGGATCATACGAATTAGCCACCTCGTAAAATACGTACGAATTGCCGTGCGATAGGGTTGGAAGAAGCTCTTACCTAAGAACTTTTACTGCTATTTTAGGAGCACTCAGTGGTAAGATAAAATGTTTTTTTACATTTAATATTATAGGATATATATTTTACAGTACAACTAATAATAATATTTATTTTTATAAACTCTATTATGAACATTATGAGAAATTACTATTGTAATATTACTATTTTAATAAATAGAATATAATAAATAAAAAATAACCTACAACAATTATTATCATTATCATTATTATCAGTAGCTATTATAATCATTATTATTACTGTTTTAAAAGAATGTGTACAACAACAAACAAAAATAAAAATAATATTAAAAATAGTAGTAATAATAATAATACACTGCCCGGCCAAAAAAAGTCGCTGTTTGGATTTAAATTGCCAAATGCTTAAGAGTCTGATTGGATCATTATTGCAGTGATTTTTATGTTTCTAGCATGTTCTATGTTTGGCAACAGTTCTTCTAACCCTAATTGATGGAGTGTGTAGCTTTTCATTTCTTAAACAACCATGTAGGAAGACACATCATGGCCATATTCCAGGATGACAATGTCAAGATTCATCAGCTCAAACTGTGAAAGAATGGTTGAGAGGGAGCATGAAGAATCATTTTCACACATGAATTGGCACCTCTGAGTCCAGACCTTAAATTCATTGAAAGTCTTTGGGATGTGCTGGAGGAGACTTTACAGAGTGCTGGACTCTTGCATTGTCAATAGAAGATCTGGACCAAAAAAACTGATGCACCTCTTGATGGAAATAGCATCACAGCATTTATTTTCATCAAGAGGTGCATTCATTTTTGGTCAAGATCATTAATAAATATAATAAATATGTATTATTTACTATTATTATTATTATTAATAACAACTGTAATTATAATATTAAAATAATTAAATATTAAAATGAAATTAAAAACACTATCCTATAATAATAATAATAATAATAATAATAATAATAATAATAATAATTATTATTATTATTATTACTACCATTCAGGTTTTTGGGGGGAAGAAGAGAATGGGCAAAAAATTTAAAACATTTGGAGACAAAAAATGGCAATGCCAAACTTGCACACTTCACTTTTAAGTTGTATATTTAACCCAGAATGTTCCTTTACCAACTAGCCTAAGCTACACGTTCTTATTTTTCCTCGTCACGCTTCCAGATGTTCACAAACTCACTTAGCAAACGCAAGTCACCTCAAACACAATTGCTCTGTCCCAAGCCTATCACAACTAATTACATTTCTTCAGCAGGTTTTGGATGGCTTAGCGAGTTCTGTCACGGTCAACGTGTCATCACCTCCGAGCTCCAGATGTCTTTACCGCCACAGTGCTTCAAACAGATCCGCTTTAGCTTAGCCACGAGGAACCAAGCCGTGCTTCTACACAGAAGGAGCCTCACCTCCGGGCATCCATATTGATCCAACAAATTTGCCACAAATCATTTTACAAATGCCTGGCGGGGGGCTATAGAAGCTAGTGGAAATGCTCCCATTCAGACTCGCTATGCTCCTGTGGAGAATGAATCCCGGTGCCTGGCTTGTTGGAGTGTGCTGACAGGCTCTGATCCCCCGACCATCTGTGGGGTGGGCTGGCCTGCGTTCAGGAGCCCTTTGTGTCCTCTGAAGCTCGGTGAATTCAACAGTAACTAAAAATTAGAAAGCAGAAAGCACAGCAAAGAAAGGAGCTGGCAGACACCCATAGTTCAATCACAGGCCATTCAGAAGATTAGCATAAAGAGACGAGCCAACCGCAGCGTGTACGAACAGAAAAGCCATCCTGATGGTTTCGCGACTCCTGACACCATTAAAGATTGTTAGGAAAAAGTTGAAGAAGCGACTAATGAAATACACATTTTGGATACGCACTAAGCGGTCAGCGTTTCAGACCCTTGACTTCACTGTACGCTACTTAGCAAATGGATGGAGAAGATATCACAAACCAGCTGTGTAGTTCAAAGTCAAGAGACTAATCGGAAGTCATTTGGGATGCGCTTTCGCTAGAGGCGGTCCTTTGAACGAGCTCAAACAGGATGCTGGGATTGGACAGGTGTAGTGGAGACGTAGGCAGCTGGAGACACTCGTGGGCCGCAGATGTGCGCTGCCGCAGTGCTGAGGGTCACTGTCATGACGGGGCCCGGCTGGTGGCCGCTGCTCTTTGGAAAGAGATGGAAAAGAGTTAGCTGATTTGGCCAGTCGGTTTCAGAAGGGTCTGATTATTCATTAATCTTAATTGTTCCCAGTACACAGCCGTTCACGGTTGCCAGTAGCTGGCAGGATGACATGCAGTCTTCTTTTGCTGAGGGAAAAGAGGAATTACTAATGAAACTACATTTATTTTCAGAAAAAAAAGAAAAGTGATAGTTGCCCCTGCAAAACTTGCCACCATGATGCTAAGGTGCTGTTGTTGGTTGCCAGAATGTTGCTATGCTGTTGCTAGGGTGTTCTAGGTGGTTTTTAGGATGTTGCTATACCATTACTATGGTGTTGTAAGTGTATTTTAGCATGTTGCTATGCTGTTGCTAGGCTGTTCTATGTTGTTTTTTTTTAGCACTATGCCATTACTATGGTGTTTCTAAGTATATTTTACCATGTTGCTATGCTGTTGCTAAGGTGTTCTATGTTGTTTTTTGGCACTATGCCATTACTATGGTGTTTCTAAGTGTATTTAGCACGTTGCTATGCTGTTGCTAGGGTGTTCTAGGTGGTTTTTAGCACTATACCATTACTATGGTGTTTTAAGTGTATTTAGCATGTTGTTATGCTGTTGCTAGGGTGTTCTAGGTGGCATTATGCCATTACTATGGTGTTTTAAGTGTATTTTAGCACGTTGCTATGCTGTTGCTAGGGTGTCCTAACTAGGTGGTTTTTAGCACAGCTTGCTATGTGGTTGCTATGATGTTCTACATGAATTTTAGCACATAAGCAAGCGGTTCCTAAAGTGAAAGAGTGAAAATCAAGTTTGATCCATTAGAAAAGCTTAGAAAAGTGAGGGTTTGCACCAACTTTTAAATACTTAAAGCTTAAAGTAGTGGTTTGATCAAAGCATGAGCAACAGTAATACTGATGCTTGCATTAGGAAACACCATTAATAAATCTCTACTACTCTCTAGCTACTAATACAATCCCGTCATAAGTTGAGAATTTAAACGGAAAAATAAACAGTAACTTATAAAGGAATGGATATTGTATTTTGCAATATCACATTACGATACATCACACATTAAACAGTGTTACACTACGGGGCTGTTGAATGCTTGAATCTGATTGGTTGATGAACGTTCTAAGGTGTGTAATTATTTTCAGGGAAACGCACGGCTAAAGTAGTTCCAGGCAGGTCTTGACCGCATTACAGTTCCATATCACTTCGCCAAATGATTTCAGTTATTTCAAAGGTCCTTACAGCCGACAACAGCAAAAGAACCAAAACACACAACGACACTGAACAAGCAAATAAATATAGTAAACAATAGGATAAAAACGACAAATTATTTCCATGTTTTTTGCAACAAAAATACATTTTATTATGTATGGAAAGCACATACAGTTGTAAGAAAAAGTATGTAAACCGCTTGCAGAATCTGTGAAAATGTGAATAATTTTAACAAAATAAAAGAGATCATACAAAATGCATTATTTTTTATTTAGTGCTGTCCTGAATAAGATATTTTACATAAAAAAATGTTTGCATATAGTCCACAAGACAAAAAAATAGCTGAATTTATTAAAATGACCCATTCAAAAGTTTATGAACCCTTGATTCTTAATACTGTATGCCATTACCTGGATGATCCACGGCTGTTTTCTTGTTTTGTGATGGTTGTTCTTGAGTCCACTGTTTGTCCTGAGCAGTTAAACTGTCCAACGTTCTTCAGAAAAATCCTCCAGGTCCTGTACATTCTTCAGTTTTCCAGCATTTTTTGCATATTTGAACCCTCTCCAGCAGTGACTGTATGATTTTGAGATCCATCTTTTCACACTGAGGACGACTGAGGGACTCAATCACAACTATTAAAAAAGGTTCAAACATTCACTGATGCTCCAGAAGGAAACACGACGCATTAAGCGTCTTCTTATTTTGTTTAAATATCAATTTTTTTCATTTAGACTGCCCTACGGAAGCAACAGAAGATGCTTACATGTTTCCCGGAAGACAAATTAAGTACAATTTACCTTGATCTTCAAAATCAATAAGTTTTCACCCCCCGGCTCTTAATGCGTCGTGTTTCCTTCTGGAGCATCAGTGAATGTTTGAACCTTTTTTAATAGTTGTGATTGAGTCCCTCAGTCGTCCTCAGTGTGAAAAGATGGATCTCAAAATCATACAGTCACTGCTGGAGAGGATTCAAATATGCAAAAAATGCTGGAAAACTGAAGAATGTGCAGGGCCTGGAGAATTTTTCTGAAGAACGTTGATCAGTTTAACTGCTCAGGACAAACAGTGGACTCAAGAACAACCATCACAAAACAAAAAAACAGCCGTAGATCATCAGGTCACGACACACAGTATTAAGAATCAATGGTTCATAAACTTTTGAACGGGGTCATTTTAGTAAATTCAGCAATTTTTTTGTCTTGTGGACTATATGTAAACATCTTTTATGTAAAATATCTTATTTAGGACAGCACTAAATAAAAAATAACATGTATTTTGTATGATCTCTTTTATTTTGTTAAAATTATTCACATTTTCACAAATTCTGCAAGCGGTTCACATACTTTTTCTTGCAACTGTACTCCTTCTTCCACTCTCTTACCCACTCAAATGCACACACGCACATACAGTATGGACACACACTCGCACAGAAACGTGTGTCAGTGCTGCTCTGACGATTTTATCAGTAAAATAGTTTAATAACTTAAAAGCTACATGACATTTCTCACTAGTGAGGTAAAAACGGTGCTGTTCTTGAATCAGATAAACTTACAGTTTCGCTATTAGCAGAGATGCTGATGCCAAACACTGTTGAGAGACGCACAGACTCAGGTAATTCACACACGGTTAATCTCTCTCTAATAACTGCATTAATAACAGCATTAGTCTATCAGTGGCTCAAACCTCCGTTACTAGCTCTAAAATTACATTTTGCAATAAGCAACAGAGGCGTGGGATGAGATGCGTAAGAAATTAGTCCTACACACAAGAGCATTTTAAGGACAAAAACCAAATGTCTTGAAATGCATCATCTGAACAATGTCTTGAGGTAACCATAGTATAAGCGGAATAACTGACTCCGGGCCATTGAATTATCAGAAAATAATGTACACCCACTTTGTGTCGTGGCCGCATTACCACCTCGGGTGTGCATTATTTTCCAATAATTCAACGGACTGGAGTCATTATTTCTTATTTCATTGTAAATTCATGCAAGTGTATATTGTATACTGATATGTTCACATGTGTGAAATAATTGAACCGGAAATTACTATCACATGTGTGAGATTATAATATATAGGGAAGATGGTGCAATTTGCAGAACAGTTGCACCAGCCATTAACTCAAATAAATCCCCCAAACCCCCATCTCCCCCTCTCTCCTGTAATAAAGATGTGTGGAAGTATGTGTATATTTGTGTATATGCACCAGTGATGGAAAGGTAAAGTGTCAGTGAGGAAAGGTAAACAGGAACAGTGTGCAGTCTCCCCACAACACACACACACACACAATCACACACACCAAAATTTTGATTTATATTTACATGCACATGTTTACTCACCATTACACGAAAAGAAGCAGAGTCATCTAAAAAATGGAAAGAAAAAGAGCTTAGTTTATGTGGTTTTTGTGTATTTGTATTCAAATATCAGCAATAACTTGCATCAAATGTTTGCTGTAAATCAGTTTACACAAATATTTGCATAAGCTTTAAACAAACAGGCCAGCGAGACACAACAGCAGTGTTCCCAACAGCTCGACTCACAGCGGCTCCTCTGTATGTCGGGGGGCCGCATCTCATAACCTCCAACATGTGGTCAGCTCCTATTATTTTAACTGCTTCCAGTGACTTTAGATCCTGGTGACCTCGAAGTGCAATCAAGAACAGGAATGGACACATTAAAAAGCCAAGCGCAGGACAGCTTAGGTTACCACCCTATGAAGAACAAAGACAAAACAACATTTTAGAAATGCATTTACTCCAATTGCAATTCCACTCTTGTAAATAAAACAAAGTCATCTAAATATTTGAACAAAATCAGGTTGATTAATTAATTGTGGTTTTGTGTTATTAAATGTTTTGGTGTAACATCAACTTCTATAGAAATCATAATACATTAAGGAAAGGAAAATGTGATGAATTTTTTACATTTTTTAATTTTTACATTTTTTGTTAAATTGCAATTAAAATATGACAAAAAAGAGAAAGCAAACAGTAATGAGACCTATTATTAATGAAAGCCAGAGACTTTCCTAGTACAAAAAGTACTAATTATATTATTCAGTATAAAATAACATTTAATCAATTGATTAAGTAATTAATTATTTTTATGTAATTTATTTCATCATTTATTTCATATATACACCGATCAGGCAGAACATTATTCCTAATATTGTGTTGGTCCGCTTTTGCTGCCAAAACAGCCCTGACCCGTCGAGGTATGAATTCCACTAGACCCCTGAAGGTGTGCTGTGTATCTGGCACCAAGATGTTAGCAGCAGATCCTTTAAGTCCTGTAAGTTGTGAGGTGGGGCCTCCATGGATCGGACTTGTTTGTTCAGCAGATCAGCAGATCTCACAGAGATCTGGGGAATTTGGAGGCCAAGTCAACACCTGAAACTCGTTGTGCTCCTCAAACCATTCCTGAACCATTTTTGCTTTGTGGCAGGGCGCATTATCCTGCTGAAAGAGGCCACAGCCACCAGGGAATACTGTTTCCATGAAAGGGTGTACATGGTCTGCAACAATGCTTAGGTAGGTGGTACGTGTCAAAGTAACATCCACATGGATGGCAGGACCCAAGGTTTCCCAGCAGAACATTGCCCAAAGCATCACACTGCCTCCGCCGGCTTGCCTTCTTCCCATAGTGCATCCTGGTGCCATGTGTTCCCCAGGTAAGCGACGCACATGCACCTGTACGACGCATCACGTGCCCACTGTTGGTGCTTTCGGCGGTGGACAGGGGTCAGCATGGGCACCCTGACTGGTCTGCGGCTATGCAGCCCCATACGCAACAAACTGCGATGCACTGTGTATTCTGACACCTTTATATCAGAAGCAGCATTAACTTCTTGAGCAATTTGAGCTACAGTAGCTCGTCTTTGATCAGACCACACGGGCCAGCCTTCGCTCCCCACGTGCATCAATGAGCCTTGGCCGCCCATGACCCTGTCGCCGGTTCGCCACTGTTCCTTCCTTGGAACACTTTTGATAGATACTGACCAATGCAGACCGGGAACACCCCACAAGAGCTGCAGTTTTGGAGATGTTCTGATCCAGTCGTCTAGCTATCAGAATTTGGCCCTTGTCAAACTTAATCGGTGTTATTCACTTCACCTGTCAGTGGTCATAATGTTATGCCTGATCGGTGTATATATACCCAACCATAATCCTAGTAAAAAAAAATCATAGAAGAATTATGGCAAAATAACATTTAATTAACTAATTTATTATTATATTATTCTTTTTTTCCACACACACACACACACACACATATATATATATAGTGTATATATATATATATATATATATATACACACACACACACACACATATATATATATATATATATATATATACACACACACACACACACACACATATATACATATATATATATACACACACACACACACATACATATATATATGTAAAAGGGAAAAATAAATGGGAAAAAATCTATACATTTTATAAGTTAATTTTAAACAGTTTTATAAAAAAGGCCAAAAAGAAAGAAACAAACAAGCTAAAATAATCCTAGTACAAAATCGTATAAAAATGATTGAAAAAATGGGACAAAATAACATTTAATCAACTGATTAATTTATGTAATTTATTTCATCTCCACTGTTATTGTTTATTGACAATTAATTGTAATTTTTACTTTGCATGAAAAAATTATATCAAATTAAATTAATGATAAATGATAAAGTAGTTTTTTATTTGAAAACAAAACAAACAAAGAAAAATGATGTGGCTGAAATAATGAACAACATGAACACTGTACATGAGCATTAGTGAACGAACAAATGAATGAACATGAGCACTGTGCTCTGCTCTGATGTTCTCTCAAGGCTTACATGTGTGTTGTTTTTCTTCCTGAAGTTTTTACATGGAAAAAGTGAAGCATGCTCTGGGGAAGGAGAAGACAAGGGGTGGTGAGGGTGCCCAACTGGTAATGTTTACAGCAGCTGTCATTAACCGAGTGCACACTTCCTGACCAGAGAGCTATCCACCAATCTGCTGCAGTGTTATTAATGAAAGCCAGAGACTTTAAGCTACTGACAATTCACAAACTTCCTCTACGCCCGATCATTTTTTTTTAGCACAGAACACCCTAGTGACCACCCAGAAAAACCTAGCGACACCCTAGCAATCACCTAGAATAACCTAGCGACACCCTAGCAACCTCATAGAACACTTTACAAATGCCCTATCAACACAGAATGTCCACAGAATGTCCAGAATACCATAGGCATAGCATTGTGAATACTTGACTGTTGTTTAGCTGCGATTATAAATCCATAATGTTAATATCTGAGCCCTGTTCTGGGACATTATCGTATTTATTGAAGCCAGGCTGTTTGCTGACAGTGAAGGGAGCCTGTGCGAAACTAGTGGTCCCTCAGAAACCCAATCCATCCACATAGGTCATCTCTCATAAAGCAGTCTCGTGAGCGATGTGGAGCGAGGAAGTTACAGCGACCCAGGGACACACAACTCTTTCCCCTTCCTAAAATGCCAGTTATCCTCTCGCTGTGGATTATCATGTACGTTCCCACATGTGTTAATATCATTTAATGCCATCCTTTAAAAAATATATCAATACACAGGTGTAAGAGTGAAGACACAACTTTTCCAGAACACACATAATGTTTTTTTTATATGCTGCAACAAAACTAGCTCGGCACCTGTATTCGTTTTTATAAGAATAAAATGTGATAAATAATTTGAGGGTACTTGTGGCTAACAATAAATAAGACATTCCAAAGACAAAATGATATATATATATATATTCAAATTATTAATATTACACACACACACATATACATTTTATATATAATTATTATTTAGAATATATCATATAGAATTATATAATAAATTAATTAATTATAAATATATGAAAATTGGTTAAAATATAAATAAAATATATACTAATATATACATTTTAAAATAAATGTATTATATATTATGAATATATATTATTATATGTAGATATATATACATACTGTGTGTATATGTATAAAATTGTTATATATATATATATATATGTAATTTTTTCATCTCCACTTTTATTGTTTATTGACAATTTATCGTAATCTTTAATTTGCATAAAAATTATATACAATTAAATAAATGATATACATATATATATACACTTCATATATAATTATAAATATATAATTATTATTTAGAATATATTATATAGAATTATATAATAAATTAATTAATTATAAATATATGAAAATTGGTTAAAATATAAATAAAATATATACTAATATTTACATTTTAAAATAAATGTATTATATATCATGAAGATATATGATTATATGAATATATACATACTGTATGTATGTATATATATATATTCATTTAATATCTAATTATACATAATTATATAGACTAATATAATAAAATAATTATAAAAGTATGAACATTTGTTTAAAAATATAAGTAAAATATATAGCTAATATATACATTTTAAAATAAAAGTTTTATATATCATGAATATATATATATATATATATATAAATATATTAATTAATTATATATATATATATATATATATTCTATAATTCTATAATAAAATAATGAATTATAAAAACTATAAAAAGGTGTTAAAAATATAAATAAAATATCTATCTTTCTTTTTATAATGAATTTATAGTTTCCTGAACAAGGTGTAAAGAGGTTTAACTAGTTAATATGTTGCACAAATGTTCAATCGATGTTCCAATTTCCGCTGAAACTTCCAGTGGGCATCTCAAAGGCACAGTGAGAGAAATATACTACTCCACTCTTGCCTGCAGATTTTTCTCATAAAAAAGCCTTTGATAGTTTAGCCATCTGGTCAGAGCCTTGAAAATATCCTCATAAAAGAGGCCCAAATAAGGTCAGAGGTCACCCCCTCCCAGGGTCAGGAGGCCCTTGAAGGTTGTTATAGTGGACCTTGCTGAAGTTGTCAACCACAGTCCACATGAAAAATTAATGTGCGTCTTCCTTTTTAAACATGTATTTCATTACAGTTAACAAAAGATGTGGCTCAAGTTCTCTGGTTTGAAACGGCAGATCAGCAACAAAATTGATCTGTGGCTGTGAGGAAAATGAGATTAGTACAAACATATCACATATAATCAGCGAAAACATTGATTTGATGTGTCCTTCTGAGGAATAAGACATTAGACTGAATGTTAATGACATGTTCCCTTGCAACACAATGTGAATGTCAGTGATGTAATGTGGCAATGTGAGGTAATAGATCATGATTTGACATATTTGTTTAGGTATACGCTGTCATTTATCAACCAGTGCAGTGACTATACACATTCCAGGCATAGCTGCAGTTTAAGACTGGTTAATCTGGGAGATCTAGTAAGAGACACGCATCAGCAAATGAAACGTCCTCAGATAACCGGACTCTGCTACGACTGAAGGTTAATAAATTAAATCTTAGGGAAGAAAACATTTTTAGGACAGTTCACTCCAAAATGAAAATTCTATCATCATTTATGCACCCTCATGTCATTACAAACCGGTCTGACTTTTATTCCTCTGTGGAACATAAAAAAGAGATTTGAGAAATGTGTATTTTGTCCATACAGTTGGTGTCAAAGGTCACCAAAACGGTTTGGTTACTAATACTCTTCAAAATAATTTTTTTTGTGTTGTGCAGAAGAAAGGTTTGGAACGACATGAGGGTACGTAAACGATTTACCCTTTTGGGTGAAATTACCCTTTAAGCGTATTTTATATTTTTATAAAATATATTTTTTATATTTTTATTAGTGCTGCCAAATTGATTCATTGCGATTAATCGCATCTAACATAAACGTTTGTGTTTATATAATATGTGTGTATGTACGTATATATACATACACATAAAATATAAACAAACTTTGTTAGATGAGATTAATCGCAATTAATCAATTTGACAGCACTAATTTTATATTAATATATATATTCAATATAATAATGATTTATATAATAATAATAATAATAGTGTGTATATATAATAATAATAATAATATTTTCAATATAATAATTTTAATTACAAGAATTATTATTATTAAATAATTAAATATTTTCTCTTTTTAATAATATATTCAATTTAATAATATATTTATTATAATATAGATTATATTGAAAAAAAATAAAAAATAAAATAAATATATATATATATATATATATATGTTTATTCAAAAGAGAAAATATTTAAATATTTAATAATAATAATAATGCCACAAATTATTATTATTATTAAATAATTAAACATTTTCTCTTTTTAATAAACATATAAATAAATAAATAAATAATACATTTTGACTTTTACAATAAGGCACTTACACTTACATTGTAACACAAATTTAGAAAAACATTACATTGGTGACGGTGAATTATTAGAAAGTTCATTCACCTGGAACAGAAGTGTCAGCACAAAAATTGTGATTTAACTTTACAACTCAAATAATAACCATATGTAAATGTAAGCATTTTAACAAAATACAAGCTTCACATTTGTGTGCTACTGTACTACCTGTTTAGTTCCATTAAAAGAGCCTGGATGACTCATTTCTGAGCTAATCAACGTTATGCCACAAATGATTACCTTTTATT